>JXSR01S034002.1:11451-30305 GCA_000969725.1 Ophiothrix spiculata
CTTACTTTTCTAACTTCCCAATATATAATGTCTGCTGTTGTGTCTCATCATCATACTAGATGTGGCAGATCTGGTGGCCTACTAAGTTGCCATGCGTCAGCTCCTTATATTCTTACTTTTCTAACTTCCCAATATATAATGTCTGCTGTTGTGTCTCATCATTATAGCAGATATGGCAAAACTGGTGGCCTACTGAGTTGCCATGCATCAGCTCCTTCATATTGTTGACCATAGTGTCTTCTAATTCGCTGAATACAGTGGATATATTGTTTGCTCCACATTCTTTTATTTCCCTTTCAAGTCTTTTGCGATCAAGCATCTTATTTTTCTGCATTTTTTTGTCATTCTTTTAGCAATTTCTTGTTTAAATTTCAACAGTTTTTTTCCTTTTATTTATGTTGTCTTTTCGTCCATATGTTGTTGCTACCTTAAGATCTTTTTTTCTCTCGTTCTGGTTCCAGACCATCAAGATAGTCGACTGCCTTGTTTTTGTGCGCTTTGATGGTAGCAAACAAAAATGTCATCACAGTGTTTGGAGCATGGTCCTTTGCAGCACTAAACATGCCCATCACAGTGTCGGCGTCAATGTTATGACACCGTGCTGACTCGGTTTCCTCACGTAGCACGTCGCTGGTGTTTAGATCAAAATATCTCGAATACTGCCTTACCAGCACCTTCACGATGGACAATGATGCCTGTGTCTTGAAAAGCTCTTCATCTACTGTTGCTTTCTGCAGCTCTGCCAAAGTGGTATCTACAGTTGGCTCCAGACTTCTGCCAAAAAAGTCTGTAGCTGCCGTCAGTGTCTCTTCAGGTTTTGTAGAAAACTCCTGTAAAGCAGATACAACGTCCTTGATGATGCCAATTCCATCAACGTGACTGACTTCACTATCCCAAGTGTTGATTTATAAAACTTGGTCATCCAAGGGCCAGTCAAGCGCTTTCCTAACAATCCCAACACCTGGAATTCAACCTTGGCCATTGGCAATTGAAAGTCATGAAGGCCGCTGTGGAGGGTTACTCCACACGTTACAGTAGTTCCCTCCAACAGTTTTGTGAAGAAAACATCATGCTTGTGTATTCTACCGGTTATCTCAAACATGATGTGCAGCCTGTTACCATGATACCTGGGAAGAAGTCCTTTGGGCAATCCATATAGCTATCCAGGGCACTTACAAATCCTTTTGGATCACCCTTGCCATCTTTATAACGCATTTTGTTGAATGCAAGGATGCATCTGTGTGAAATACATTCCGATCTGAAATAACTTAGACTGTAGATCATCAGGCTCGGTTTCTTTCAGAGTGAATCGTACCGAGCTGGCTATTGTATCCAAGGGATGGATATGGCAATTTAGTTTGTTCAGATTTGAAGCCAACTAAGTTCCAACTGTTCAATTGTTGCATGGTTAACAATGGTGCGATCAGTCATTACTGATATGTCCAATTATCAAATCACGTACATATCGCTGTAATTTGTACTATACACTTGGCAGTAGACATTAGTTAATATATCGATTGTTTCATGGTTATGAGGGGACTAAATTGTCTTCTTGATGTGGCTGCAGATAATGATGAGGTCCAGGGTTATTGCTAATATCTTATCATAAATGGCACAATAAGGAGGTTGATCCAGGTTTACCAATATGCCAATCCGATTAGTACTAGTATATGCAATAAATTTGCTAACTTTAGCAATGGTTTTATATTTTCATACCACTATGTACACTTCAAAGTACAGTACTACTTCATTCACTACATGCAATCATGCAAAAGTCGCAGTTTCATAATACAGGAACGATACTGGAGATTTGGGTTTACTCAAGTCGCAATTTATCTTTCTGTAGTACACTGTCAACCAAGATGAATTTCACAGATATCACACAACTTCGCAGTTGATGTTGCACAAATTGGCAGCAGATGTCGCACAACTTCGCATTAGATGTCAGACAATGTTGCTGTAGATGTCGGACAACTTTGCAGTAGTGATTTGTTAGAACATCAAATTATATGCAAAATAGATAACCCATGAAATGTAAGCAAACTTTATGTGCAGTTGATAATCTTCTGCAGTGCCACCGGGCAGTTGGATCAACAGCAACTACATAACATTTGTCTTTGCTGGTATAATGTATACTATTTATGTGTAACCCTTCCTGTATGGTAGCATTAAAGCCTAGCATAATGTTATCATTGGCAACAAGGACCTCAGCACTTTGAAGGTCTGATCACACCAAGCTCCCTTGCCATGAGTTCAACAGTTAGTATTCCTGTGAGGGACTTTGTCAACCTCAATAAGCTCTCTTCCAAACTGTTCGATCAAAATGGGAATGTTCTTTGTTGGCACGTTATTGGTGATGGCATCATAAATGAACATCCGTGTTTCATCACTAAATTTCTTCCCAGTTTTCTGAAAATTGCTACTTGGAGTTTCATTTTGCAACGTTTCACAGTTTCTTTCAAAGTCTGATTTTCATTTTCTAGTTCCAGTAATGTAGCATCTTTGTCAATCAGGTGGGTGTTTTTTTTTTCAAATTTGTAATCAGAGAGCTCCTTTTGTTGACAGTTTTCTCAATAGCTTTAGCTTTAGTCTTAACAGCCTGTCTCTGATTCCTCCTGAGTTTTTCGCTTTCTTTTTTAGCGTATTCATCTGCTCTCCAACAACAGTGTTTCTTGACGATATTGTCTTTGAGTTCATGATGAATTTCATTTTGTTGATATGTCTTCATTTGTGTCTAATAACGTTCCAAGGTACTTGCATTTCTTCCATGTCTTGTTACCATTTCTTTTTATTTCATATTGCTATGTCTTGGTTTGATTGACTTTAAGATTACATTTCATTAGTTTGTCTGGCATTTGGTTTTTGATGTGTTCTAATTTGTGTTTGCTATTTGCAATCCAACTTATATCATCAGCATATTGTTAGTCCACGCTGAAGTAAGGGTCAGATTTGGTGCGATAAGTATGGTCCTTCATATATATGTTCTGGCTGGAGGTCTTCTGCTGGTGATGTATCAGGCTTCGCGCTGCACCTGAATACAGCCACGAAAAAGTCAGTAGTGCAATAGAGTCGCTCGAACGAGCAGTGTTTTGTTACGTACCTGTATATAAATATGCAGCGGTGGAAATACCCACATGATAGTCAACCCGGGGTTGGGCAACCCCGGGTTGCCTAACCCTGGGTCGTCTTCCACATAGGTTCCTATACGTAGAACATACTATTACTAGTAGTTTAGAGCAGGTAAATCATAATGTACTCAGTTGTTTTATAGCAGGTTGTACAATGTTCAGCCTGGGTGATCTTTACTCGCATAATTGACAACCTGAGGTTGTTAATGAAGTTCATTTGTCTACCCAGGGTAATCATAGTCAGTTGCATTAACAACTTGAAGTTATTAGTGAAGGTCACTTTGAGATGTTTAAAAATACTATAAATGTGACATTTTTGTCAGTAGTGGAGGAAAAGAACAGAATTTTCGGTTTTGCTTTATGTTTCAGTAAAATCGGCACATGTCGGCTTAAATTTGCGCAGAAATGGTTAATTTGACTGAAAATCTAAATATATCTTAAACTCCCGAAATTACCTGGATTTATTTAATTCTTGAACACTTCCCAAAATTGAGTAGAATTTTATTTCCTGGAAAGCGGAAACACTGCATGTGATATATAATATTATTATATGTAAACATACCCCCAATTGAGGAACCCCAGTTTGCTGTATAGAGTCCATATACTGTATAAAGACTAGCTAACTAAACGGGGATATCCCCAATTGGCGGTAATGTCCCCATTTACACGGAGTGAAATCTGAAACATATCACCAATTGAAGCCAAAAACCGACGCTTCATTTTTTAATAAATTTCAAGTAGATTATAGGTAATTATAAACTTATTTAAGTATGTGTAGATTATTGAATTGATGTCAATTTTTAAGTATAGTCCGATATGATGATATCCCGGGGGGGGGGGGGGTATTCTGACTTTTTAACCACCAGCGTTACCAAAAAGACAAGACAATGACAGGTATCGAGACTTGCAATATAGGGTATCAAAATCGACCCGGTACTCCGCAAGTCTCACACAGGCCGGGTATCAAAATTGGCTTTTAAGTCTCTGATAGGATATTTGTACAGATAGGCCTATGAAAGATTTATGGTCTCAGATAGGGTGTCATTTCACCCATTTTGCCATTTTTTGGTCTCACATATGATCACCTTCGGAACCTACAGAGCTCGGGTGGTTGCCCGGACACCAATATTAGTTACCCCCGCCCCCCCCCCCGGGTCCGATATATAGGAGAAAACATGGTATTTATCCTTTGTGTTGATGTTACCATATCTTTTTCTCTCACACACGCTTATACATATATCTTTTTCTTCTATTAGTATGTTTAGGCCTATGCGGGGGCCTATGGTACAATTCTCCAAGTAGAGTAACGTTAGACGTAATGTGGGAGGTTCAGAAGCATTGTGCGAGAACACAACATGCAGCATCAAGTGGCGTGGGTTGAATACAGTAGTGGTCATGTACGTAGTAGTGTACGGTACCTACCTGTTGCTGCTGCTGCTGACGTCCAGAACGTGTCATCATCATGGAAGGTCTAAAGTTTTGATCAATATTATTCAGCACTGATATTATTAAACTAAGCTATCCTTTTCACCAACATATGGCAAGCCGCATTGCCGCCTGAAAAAAAAGCACAACTGTAAAACTTATATAGACTTGGAACAAATCTTGAGCTCCTGCATACTGTTGATATTAAAACCGTGAATTTGTAGCAAGAGTCTTGCTGCAAGACTAAACGGCTCTTGTTTATAGAAGTCCTCCTCCCTCCGCTGCGTAAACTCCGATGGCGTGGCGATTGCTGATATACTTAAATCACCGGGAGACATCACAGAGCCGGGTGCATTATGTATCTAACACATTTCAATCAATAATATGTAAAAAATAATATACTATCCCAGGATTCTATCTCGAATACAATGTCTCTAAATGAGTCTTTAAATAAGCTCAGAATTGTTCCATAAATATTATAGTATAAAAGCTTCTTTACTCAGTATCCAGTGCAATATTATAAGTAGTCATAAAATCAAATAGGTAGGCCTAAATGTCAGGACTCAATGTTGTAATGCAATTCAGTACAAAATGCCTTTGGAGGTAGACCCTATGTTTCACATCTTTAATAATATCAATATATTTCATTGAATTTGAACGTGTTTATATTTAAGAATAATATTTTATAATCAATAATGAACAACTGCTGAACTAATTGGTAAATCTGAGTTACACAGAATTTGTAAGTACGGTCAGTCATATATGGCTTGCACTACTAGTAATGTACTACGTATAGGGTGTAAGCACAAAGTGGCCCGGATCACACAACCCAGGGTTAGGCAACCCTGGGTTGACTATCATGTGGGTATTTCCACTGCTGCATATAAATATATATATAAATAATACAAAAGTTATATACTTGGTTATGTCCGCTCACATGCTTGACAAATTTGCTTTGCAAGGGAAGTCAAAAGCCAACCCTCGCTCAGCAGAAGCTAATTGCAGAATGGGGGAACACTTCAAATGATACCTAGGTGATTCAAAACATATTGATTAAATACCAGGTGTCCCAAAAAATGGTTACATGTACAAAAATGACCGTGCGCTAAGACTATAGTAGTTAGAGAAATGAAACTTTACACATATTATTTTACATCCCTCTTTTAGATACCCGTAAAATTTTGATATCACAGCATTATTAATTTGTGAGTTATCAACAAAGATAGATACCTATGTCAGAAGCGCATTTGTTCAACATTCTACAAAATAATAAACATACACGTTTTGTGTTTCATTTTTTCTAAATGATCATGATCAGAAATTTGATACAATTTTTAATTGAATAAAAATTGAACTGTTTTTTAGTATATCTATTATGCAAATTACGGATACCTGCATTCCAGAATGTGTTGTTTATATTGAACCTGTCAATCAAGTTTTGGCGCGAAAGTTGATGAATACGCATAAACATGATAAAGCACAATCAAATTTACATTGGTAACATTAATTCTTTAACTGTTTAATTTAAACTTCAAACTTGTGTAAATTTTGAAAAAAAAATAATCTTAAACTTACAGGACATGTTAAAATTATAATTTTCTTTATAGTAGCAAAAGTCTGATCGACATTTAGAAATAACAGAAATAGCAAAATTTTGAATTGGTTGCCATTTGTGTCCAAAATCAGATTTCGACATAATTTTCAGACCTTTAGTAATTTATGACGTCATAATTACATAACAACTAGTCAAATTTTCATGATTTTGGTACCAATGGGAAGAAGAAACTCTACCCTATACTATGGTATGCAACAACCTAACTTTGGACATGTGAATTTTAAGTTTACATGGGGTTGAACAAGGGTTAAAATATTATTACATCAAATGAACATGCTTCCGATTTTGTTTAATTTTGAACAAATGCGTTTCTGACATAGGTATCTTTTTTTGTTAATAACTCAAAAGCCAATAACGCTGTGATATCACAATTTTAGGAGTATTTAGAAGAGGGTTGTAATACAAAATATGCAAAGTTTCGTTTCTCTAACTGCTTTAGTTTTAGCACACAGTCATTTTTCTACATGTAACCATTTTTTGGGACACCTGGTATATGGTACATAAGAAGGACCTCAAAGCAGTCTATTATTCTACTATTTTTTTACCATGCAGCCATATCACACAGTGATCACACAATATTACGCTATATGATAAGAGCTTTTTAAATAAACACATACGATGTACTTAATGCATTAACAAGCTTACTGCTGCAGCTATTGGCTACATATCTGACTGTCAATCAGCCATTTCAATGCAGGGAGTATCCGTTCATTAATATCACGATTGACTCAGCAGGATCCATTAAAACAAACGTAGTGCTAAGTTGGTGACAGGTGCTCAAGCGGGGGACGTAGATAGCACCTCAACAGTTAGCAAATATATACATAACTGAGAATGCTGTTTGTGAACCATATCACTACACGTGGTGCGGAGAAACAAAGATGGCAATGATAGCTTGATGATGATGGTGCAAGTAAAAATCACAGCAACACTGGTTACAAGATGGCTGCCACACTACCCCGAAAAGCCTCCAGAGTTGGTGCTGATAGAACGCTACCCGGAAATGTATTCCATAACATTAAACTGCAGTTTCCAGTCTACTGACCATTGATGAAGGCATTCGAGGTCTTGTTGCAGATCATGGCTGTCATTGCTGGAGTGGATTGATCTGTACATCAAGCAGTCGTCGGCAAAGAGGCGCAGAGATGAGGTGATGCCAGTTGGAATGTCATTAATGAAGGCGAGGAAAAGGAGTGGGCCCAGCACGGTACCCTGTGGAACTCCGGATGATACGGGACACCATTCTGATGACTGACCATCTATGACAACACGCTGGTGATGCTTGGTTAAGAAGTTGGATATCCATAAGTGGAGATTGTTTCTGATGCCGTAGTGGTCGAGTTTTCTGAGGAGTCGTTGGTGTGGAACTCGATCAAAAGCTTTGGAAAAATCAAGCACAATCGCATCCACCTGTTCACCTCTGTCAATGAATTTAGCCAAGTCGTCTGATGTTAAGATTAGCTGGGTCTCGCAAAAAACGGCCAGAGCGGAAACCATGCTGAACATCTGTGAGAATATTTTGTTTATCTTGTTGAATATCTTGTCTTTATCATCTTGTCTAGGCTTTCATCTTGTCTAGGCTTTAGCCAAGGAAACCTAATATGATGAATTAAATTTTCACAGCAACTTCTTCTAATCGAAACACACTTACATTTATGTGACACTGTCCGGAAACTGTAAGTGTCCGAAAACTGGCAAGATTACCTTACCCTAGCAATGATCTTGATAAAGTAACTGACCATATAAAAGCTTTTATTATATTGCTGAATTAATTTTGCTTGTAGCAAACAAAGTACAACTATCCGAATTCCAATGTGCAGCCATTTTCTCTCCTGGATAATTCGATGTATGGTTCTCTGAAAAATCTTCATAAATGGTATAATGTCTTTGTGGCAAGGTCTCTTTAAAGTTCTTCATTTCATTTCAGCGTGTTCTCTGTAGATATTATACACAGGTGTCTTGCCAATGATTCCATCGGACACTTGATCATTCAGCGTTGATAAAACATAGGTCTCAATCTCTTCTTGCATGCCCTCGATGTAGTGCCATTGATGATAGACAAGTTTACCATCCAAGGTTTCAGTACTGATATCTTGAACAAACCCATCTTGACATTGATCAACTCCTCAATCTAGACACAAGTTATCAATGCATGTTTCATTTTCCATGTTTTATGTATATGCTGTGAGCTTTTACCAACTCATATAATAAGAAATGTCACTGAAGGTGGTGCATCATTAATTCTGAAGGGTCATTCGATAGGTGCGTTCAAACAAGATTAAATTAATATCTATCGCACAAACACCCTCGCCATGCTGGATTTTGTAGTTGCTGCACCTGATGGATAATTACGTCTCCAATGCCCTGACTTCCCACATGCAAAACAGAGGTCTGACTGAGCTGGGCATCTGCAGAAACTTACTAAATTGAAGCTGGTTCTAACACCATGAAAAAGCTGGTTATTGTTACACTATTAGGATTAGCGGGTGAAGCCACTGGTTTTCTTTGTTTGTGGCCACTCTCTTTTTTTTTGTAAGTGCTCTTGCTTGAGCTTTCCTGATTCTTTTGTCGTAATCGCTATCACTAGCGAGATCGTCATTGATATACTCATCAACCGCTAACCACCCAGCTTCTGACTTATTGGCTAAACAAATCAGCTTGTTACGTTTCTTTATTTCATTGATGGCCTTAGCAGCATCTGTGTTTACTGTTGTTTGGGCAAAATATTAAGACTACAAAAATGGGCTATAAGAACAATATCCAATAGCCATTATAGAAACCATACGGGGCCATTATTTAAGAAATATAATGTTCTGAATGTACATGACACGTTCAAACTCAACCTTGGGAGTTTCATGTACAAACATCATACAAAGCAACTTCCTACTATTTTCTCAGATTATTTTATCAAACATGTACAGACCCACAACTACAATACAAGAAATGCTCAGGATTATAGTATTAACAAAATTAAGAAAGTATTTTCTGATCGTGCTGTTCGGAATTGTGGACAAAACTTTTGGAACTCCTTGAACAATGACATGAAAAGATGCAAAAACATAAGAGAATTCAGATACAATTTAAAGAGATATCTATTGTCAAATTATAATTGACACTATCACATAATTGTACTTAATCGGAGCATCTTGGTGTATGTTGTTTGTTTGTTTGTTTTTTGCTGTTGTTTGTTTAGGCCTACTTTGTTTTGTAGGGTATCATCACGTCAGGTCTTATTGGCCTTTTGATGATGTCCTCAATATAATTTTTTAACATTTTGATGTGTTTGTTTTATTATATTGCATGTGTATTATTTTGATATTGGAATAAAGTTTGATTTGATTTGATTGATTTGATTTGATCATTGCTGTTGGAGGTCTAATGGTGGATTCGTTGGCAGTTGAGTTGGTTGTCAATTTGGGTACTGTTGCTGGTGTACCTCGAACGTCTATGTTTACTGTTGTTTCAATCATTGGCATTGGAGGTCTAATGGTGGATGCGTTGGCGGTTAATTTGTCAATTTCTGTGAAATCAATTTGCAAACATTTATCAAATTAAGTTGAGCGACATAACATATTTATAAAAAGAGCTCTTCTTCTTCTACCTTACACCACAAACTCATTGAACACCTCTCATAGTTAGGATGACAGGTATTGTCCAGTGGTGTTGCAGATTACCCTTCCCCTCATGAAAATATTTGGCAACCTAAAAAAGAAAGAAAAATGAAAGGAGAAGGTGAAAGAAGAATTAAATGTGTTGGAAAGATAAGGAAAAAACAGGATGTGAAGTGGACAAAAGTGTTTATAGTAAATCTACACAGAATGCATGTCCAGATTGGAAATCCAAATCTCTGTAGACCACTTTGATTGATGCTTCACAGGCATCATATCCAGATCTGATGTCTGATGTGTAGCCATAATCTCACTGAGACCTTAGTGCACTTTGTTCTGCATTCACATGTAAATAGTGCAAATAGTGCAAGCATCTGTCTGATGACTCGTAATTGAATGTTTGCTCTATATGCTGGCTTCTATTCTAAGTATGTCACTTTTCTCATCAAACTTTGGGTGAAATAAAAATAGCAACCTTTATACTGAGCTTGAGGGAACTCGTGTTAGGTGTTGTTGTTGCAGGGCTATATCAAAGTCAGTGATAACTGTTTATGGCTGCCAATTGTTATTTGTGAGAGCCTGAAAATTCTGTTTTACCCCTCTGAGAATTTGACTATACTGGTTTTGGCATTTCCAATGGTAGTGGCCAGTGATGGTATACATTCCATGGATCGTTATGATTTGTTCATAGGGAAAAGGCATAGACCTGAATGTACCATCAATGAACACTACCGAGTATTCGCTTAACGCCCTCAGTTCAGTGTCTGATGCAAATATAGCTACTCCTAGAACATAATCATAACCGTTTTCCGTCACCATCCCAGGTTTGTCCCCAAGTGCCTTGAATGTCAACCTCGTATATGTCAATGGAGAGTTGAGGAACAAACCATTAGCATTGCAAGCTGCTACAAATATCTTCAAAACAAGGGCATTTTGCCTTCCATCCATCGGCACTGCCCTCAACTCAGCCTTTCAGGCTGCCCGAATAAGCAAAGAAGAATCCTGTTGTATCCTGTCTTTAACAAATTCTACAAAATCTTGATGATCTATTCGTGCGTCTTCAGGCATGTGAGACAGATTTGGCGGACGATTAGTCTATATGACATTGATATTTGCTCCTTGATAACGCAGGGCAAACCAAGTGGTTTGTAACAGTTCCCTGCACATAGGGTCTGTGCATCTCTAGTAAATTTTTCTTCCTTGCAATATTCTATATCTCTCATACCTAGCAGTATCCCTCATATATCAAAATATATCCTCTTCCTCTCTCAGCCTTTATTAGGCGTGGTGGTTGTGCCACCAGTTGTGCCATGATTACTGACACTAGACTGATGCGGTCATCTAATCTTATAGTATTTGGATTTGAAACCACTGGGACACCCTACCTATATACCCAATTAACCATCAACGTGCCATGGTTTCTGAAGATGAACCTATGTATACCAGAAATTTGTGAAACAATACCTTATTTGCTACCATTGGTCCTATCTGTTCGAATACCCTGTCTGAGACAGCATGCAAATGTGATACAATAATAATTTGAAAATAACTTAGTAACAATAACAAAAATGAGTAAAAAAAGGGGGAACACCATTTGAACAATGTTAAAGAGTTGAAATGTAGACACTAAAAACATCATTTTTAGTTTGATACTCTGTATCAGATATTGAAAAATAAAACATACCCACTGTGAGACTTAAGGTGTTGAGACCTGTCCAGGTCTTGTCTTTTAATTGTGAGCGTCGGGCAGTAACCCACACATTCTGGATAAGTTATATGAATTTTATGGAAATAATGATATGTCGCTCATTATCAGAGCTCTTTCTCAACTTGCTGACCAAGCATTTCCCCGTTGACCATTTGAGCTTACCCTATTACTGTGTGATAAGTTATATGAATTTTTTGGAACTAATGATGTTTTCAGACCTCAGATAATGCTCTCATGAGATGTCGCTCATTACGATCCAATTTATCTTGAAGTACATACTGTGCGACTTGGTCCAATAAACAAAAATCTCTTCCAAAGAAGGTGTTGTGCTTTGTTGTCACATCCCCCAAGCTTAAACCAAATGGCCACCAATCAACTGACTGAAAAAAGCAAGATTTGTTTAATCTTAGATGACTTTGGTGATTAGAATGTTTAAAGATTTTCATTTTAAGTTCTGTTTCCATATACATAACTGCCTGTATGGCATTCTTTTATTCATTGTACATTAAAAAGAGATTATATAGAGAGAAAAAGAGATTGAACTTAATTGCTATGATTTTTTCCTTTTAATTTTGTAGGCTGCAACTCTGATGGTATGAAGGGCGGCTTGGTTTGACTTTATTTTCTTTTTGTCAAGTAGCTATAATTATAGGCCAAAAAGCATAACCTTTTTTCATTCAATTATACACATAAGGTAAAACAATTTTTAAAAAAAGAAAGTTTTTTAACTTAAGCATTCATGAAGCAAACACATATGTGTATGTAAGAGCTTCGTCACATGAGTCAAGTGGTCCTAATACATGGACTAAACACTGCTCTTAAGCTGTTTGTACGATTATTGTGACGCAAGCTGTAAGATGTATGATTCCCCTTTTTCTTTCAGGACAATATTGTCATATTCCAGTTGTTTCACTTCTTCTTGTTTTTGAGTTTTTCCTGATTATCTTTGGATTTCTTAAAGGAGCATGGTCCGATTGGTTTAACTTTTTTTCAAACCTTTTTGAGATTTTGTTACCAAAATATTTGTCATATTTTTTTCATAACCCATATGAAATTTCACGGCTCAGCTATGTACCGTTTTGGAGATAAGTATGAAAATGTGCCTAATTATGGTAACCATAATTAATTTCTACATTAACGTATAGGCAAATTTGAAATACAAAATTGCCCGTAAAATCAAAACGGTTTGACCAATTCACCTGAAATTTGAAACTTACACCACTTTAGTGGTAACCTTTCATATGACATTGAAAACTTAATTTTGAAAAATCGGAACAAGCCCCTTTAAGGGGTCACTTCAAAACTCAACCACCAGTTCTGCCCGGGGCTATTGTTCTGAACAATGACAACTGCCCAGAACCGCAGGTTCTGGGCAGTCAGCCGCCGGTTGAGTTTTGAAGCGGCCCCTAATAGGAACATGGTTTTTTTTGCCATTGTTTTTTTTTTGGCAAGATTTCAACAACTTGTTGTGAGTCTCCTGTAACTTGATTATTATGATATTAATATGTGAGCTGACATAACCAAGTATATATAACTTTGGTATTATTTAGACGTAAGAAATTGGAATTGCTTAAAACCCCACTGTGGATTACTGCTACGAATAATATCATATGCATGTTTAATTTTCCATGCTGCATACTGTGAGCTTTTACCAACTCATCAACATACAATCAGGGAATGTCACTAATGGTGGCGCATCATTATGCCGAAGGTCACTACTCTGAAGGGTCAGATATATATCTCGCTAGCTCAGTCGGTTAGTTTTTTAGACTGTTAAACATATGATATTGATCGTTCCGCGTTGGAGTCCAGCTGGGAGCTGAGTGTGCAAAAACTGTACATTCTATGAGGGTGTGAATGGCTAAAGCTAGAGTTGCGCCAATTTGTAGGCTGCAGTAAGCCCTTTAGCCCCAGGGAGTCCAGGTTGTGATTTAACCCAATGATTAGAACTGCTCTGTAAAGTGTGCTGAGGCTGTGTGGAATGACAAGTCAGGGATCGCGTAGTGCACTATAAGTCATGTGCAATTTATTTTTATTTTATTTCAGTATTCCGAAAATAGCACAAGGGTCATTATTCATAAAGGTGATTTTTCTTTAAGGTCAATCAATACTAAGGGTCATTACTCCGAAGGGTCATAGTTTCGAAAATACTATGACAATCATTTTTCCGAAGGGCCATTACTCTAAAAATAGAATTTCCAGTTTTCATTTTTCTTTGATAGTATGACAAACAACTTGTTTAGTGTTTTCATATACAAGTTTGCCCGCTGTTGGATCTCTCTTCTTGGGTGTTTCAAGAACTTTTGTCAGTTTTAATGATTTCATTATACTGTCTTGTTTGATGTCAACTAGTCCACGAAAGTTCGCATTGGTATCATTCCTCATTTGGGCGAGGCCTTCAATTAGACGTTCATTGTCTAATTTTAGTTTCTCATTTTCTAGCTTAATGTCATGGAGCTCACCTCTTAAGATTTCCAGGGATGCATTGTTGACAGTCTTCTTCTCTACTTTCATATTGAGATCGTACTTTAATTCATGCATTTTCTTGTCGAGCTTGCTTAAATGTTCCTCCATCAATTGATCAAACAATTTCTTAAATAGCACATGAACTGTTATGATTTGTTCATAGAGAAAAGGTGTAGACTAGACCTGAATGTACCATCAATGAACACTACCGAGTATTCTCTTAACGCCCTCAGTTCAGTGTCCGATGCAAATATAGCTACTCCTAGAACATTATCATAACCGTTTTCAGTCACCATCCCAGGTTTGTCCCCATAGTGCCTTGCATCCCTCAGTGCTGCCCTCAGCTCAGCCTTGTAGGCTGCCCGAATAGGCAAAGAAGGATCCTGGTTGAAGAGATTCATCAGGATCGGTAAATATCATGTTGTTAAGGTTCTTAAAACTGAACTGGGTGATTTCCACTGAGAACTCTCAGTTTTCTTAATGCTCAGCTTTTCTTGCTATCTGGTTCAATATATTTCTCTACCAAAGAAATATTTTTTGGTTAGTACTAATTCTTCAGGATTTTCTGCTGCCTTCTTTAGTGTTGAAATCACACCTTTTACCACCTCTATCCCTTCAAGGTGGTTGATTTGATTTTGTGCAGACATATAAAACATTTTCATACTTAAACAATAGCCAAGCGCCCAGAACCGGTTGACAAATGCCTGTTGAGTTTTGAATCTGCCCCTTACTTGTAAAGTGAATGTTATTTATTAATTGCCCCTCCTGTGTAGTGGCATCGAAGCTTAAGGTTACATCGTTCATTGCCAATATCATCTCAGCTGTTTGTAACTCGGCTATGGCCCCCAGCTCTCTAGTCATTAGCTCTACTGAAGTGCCTTGAGGAACACTGTCTATAGCTGCTGTCCAATTTTTCTCTCTTCCTCTTTTTGTTTTTGTCACATTTGCTCCTTTTTTCTCCACAATTACCTTTCTTTCTTGTTAAGATGCTTTGATGGAACGGCCTTCAGCCGTTGCCTTTCTGATGAGATTGTTGATATGCATTGGTGACTTTGATTTCAAACAATCCATTGTCATATTTAGACTGAACTTGATGGCTGCCTCATATGCAATCGTGCTGCAATTGGGCTTTGCTTTCATCAGCTTGTCCAGATATGCAAACACTCGTTCCGAAAACTTATTGCATTTGTCAACACTCTTGGTAGTTATTCTCTGATGTGGTTCAGAAGATGCATACTTTCCATCATCAAGAAATTCACTGTTGCATTATTTTGGTCAATGCTAGCAACATTGGTGCTAGTTGTGTTTCAACTCTCTTAGTTTTCTTAATGTGCTGTCTGGTTCAATTTCTCGACCAAAGAAATATTTTTTGGTTAGTATTAATTCTTCAGAATTTTCTGCTGCCGCCTTTAGTGTTGAATCACACCCTTTACCACCTCTATCCCTTCAAGATGGCTGATTTGATTTTCTTTGCGCATAAACAAAAGGTCTAATTAAATTACTGCGCATTTGTGTTAAATTCCATGTCTAAAAGACGCGGAAATCTCCTATAGATTTACATGGAAGACAATTCATACTACAACTCAATATCTCGAGTTTTGGCTGCTATCACAAGACGCCTAAACAAATTCCCGTCAGCTTTAAGAGTTATAACCTTTTCGTCTGCTGATTTTACTTTTGTTGTTTTAGACAATTTGAAGTTACACACTGGATCCCGCAATGTTTTCTCGTTTGTGTTGAGCCTCTGTTGAACATATGTTGTCATTTGTGATTTTCCAGATTCATAGAATTTTAACATTTGAACTGCATCATCAGAAGGCATAACAAAGCCTGTTGCAGTGTTAACAAAAGGTGCAGCTTCTCTTTGCTTGAGTCGTCCAAGCTGAAATGATCCATCATAAGATCTGCAGTGAAAACTGCTAGCAAACTTTGAACACCTTGTTGATCCTGATTTACTCTTGTTACATTTGCCTCTTTATGTGGCTTGAAATGGTTTGTGTTTTCCATTCACACATCTCTTTGAGCGCTGTTGTAATTGCTGCACGCTGGTGACTTGTTAAAAACCAGCGCTGTAGTGCGCCTTCTTGTTTGCTTATACCAATGATCCCTCCTTCGGTTGTAGAGTCCTTGTTGATTGACTGTTCATGGAAATCCTGAGTGACTTACACAGTGGTTTCCATTCATGAATTCTTGGTGTACCGCAGGGTGATGTTGTGGTAAGCTATTCATATCAGCAAAATATATGGGCATCCATCTAAAATAATTTGGCCTGTCAAATGCAAAAAAGTATGGAGTCATAGCAGCAGTGGTTGAAATATGTAATGGCCAATCTCCACATCTTTCAGCTCTCAGAAACTGAAGCAACATCTGCGCAATATCTATGTAGTCAATCCAAAATGCAAAATGTTTAGACTTCGCTTTTAATTCCTCTTTGAATATATTAAACTCAGCTTCTAGAGTACTAACTTCATTTGTCAATGTTTCAAAGTTCTCTAGTACATTATCATCATCTCTGACAACAGCCTGACAGGCATCAATTTCCTCATTCAAACTTTCTCTGCAAATATTATTCAAATCTTGATTAAACAACCAAGTGACAAAAGATTCCCACAGCAGACAAAAAGGTGTCAGGTGTTGCAACAATTGCGAGTACAGCTGAAAGTGCCAGCAATATCCAAAGATGTGAACGGGTGGGCGGCACGCACCAAATGATTGGCAAGATTTTTGTCCTTTCTGAAAGCGGTGCCAGGGAATTGTTTGAAGATGTTGGAGGTAGATTCATCATAATTAAGCAAACTGAAGTTCTTAACAATGATACCCCAGATAGGAAGTTAAGAGGATGATATGTGAGTACCAGGGGGGAAATGATTGGAAGATTCAGAAACAAGTAGATCCCTCAGAATTCTTAATCTGCTAAATGCAACTACAGGTGCTTGTGCGAATACTCCTTTCATCTTGTCCAATTGATGTAACAGAAGCATGTGCTTATGGAGAAGATTTGATGTTCTGGCAAGACGCCCATCAAAGGTGTCTCGATCAAGAGTTTTGAATGCTGCATTGAAATTTAAAAGCTATAGCAACCTCATGCATAAAATCAATCTTAAATAAATGTTTGCAGTTATGTTGATTTGGTGGGTTTGCCTTAATTTTGAATTACATGAGTAATGTGTTCACCCTATTTGTCTTGAGTGATACATGATTGTGGGAAAACATTTTGAAACTTATGGAGATATCTAAAGCACCGTTAATTTTGTTGTTTACATTTTATGGCAATGCAATAATTAAGAATATACTATATATTAATTGTGGCATTATCTGTTATGTGTTACTTACCTGAATAGTTGTAATCTCTAATGTTTTTATCTGGGCTTTATTGTAGAACTGGTATCGTTTCCCTAATCGCCCCTCCCACGGACCCAGCAACGAGCCCAGGCAGAGCCTTCAAACACCCAAAACACATTCCTTTGTCTTTAAGATACTTAACTCTTTCTGACACCGGCAGTTTCTGTAGGCTCCAGCATTTTTCTAAGTTGTGGTTGTCCTTGTTGCAGTAACAACATGCTTGCTTTGGTGTATCTCCCATCTGTTGTAGTTTGCAACAGCTTTCGTCTTATTAGTTGATGTGACGTTTGTTGAGAAATTTAACCGACCCTATCTTCTTAACGAAGGGCTTCTACTTTCTCTGCTAGCACCTTGTACATGTATATCACCATAGACTGGGTTAGCTGTGGCTAAGGGATGTTGGACACTAAGTGGATGTTGGACAAGGCACTGTAAACGGGGCTATTGTTGAAGATGTCTACTTCCACATTGGTGAGTGTACTGCGACGTCCCATCTGATGATCCTGGATAGAATCACAATGATTATTCCAGAGCATCAGTTGAAAATAAACATTGTCGTCCTTGACAATAATATCTCTTCTCCTCCAATTTGGTCCTGTTTTGAGGGCCTTGACCTAAAATTGCATTTGTTTAAGGTGTGGTTGGAATTTTGAGATGATGGATTTGAGCGATTAAGTGGCCATCTCGCGGGGCCATCTGCATTCCTAAATGAATACTTAAAATAATTTTAGTGATCATCCGGGAAGTTGTATTTTTCCACGAATCCCAACGGCTTTCCAGAGGCGGTATAGGACATGACGCAACCGGGGGAATCGGCTACGATACTGTACGACAAGAGCTGGCAACCCTAAACAGTTGCTACGGCCACCCTCCTCTGGTTACATTTTAGTATGAATATCCTTTGTCATGTTTATGGAGTGTTGCAGTTCGTATTTAATAAAAATGATCATTTTTGGGTACCCAGGATTGGGTATGTGTACTCATGTTGATTGCAGAGCTTACTTCTGGCTGTGGTACCAATACCACTGCCAGAAATTTCGGGTAAGGTTTGCGCACTTTAAATTTTCAGCGTCACACTGATCTTACAACAACAAGACAAGCTAGTCTGAAACCAGCTTAAGCTTACATTCATGCCCATTTCAATACTACATGCATACCCCATCTTCCTGTCAGAGTCTGTCATGCTGTCTGTGGCCGCTGCAACTAATTGCACTGACAATTCCAATAGGTTCCGTGGCTTCATTGATGGCTTCTCCGACAGAAACTTGTGCAGTAGATTATAGATCTCTGATCGTTTCTGCCGAGCACTCCACTTTTTTCTGGCTTTCCAGGCCTGTCCGTCTGTTTTTTGTACCAGGTTTTTAAATTGTTTATCTTCTGCTTGCATTCCGCAGTGTTACGTGAATAACCAGCTGATGCCATCTCGCTGGTTCTTTCCCATATACCGCCCGATCTCTGCAAGTACCATCTAGCATATGTTGTATCCTGTCCTCAAAATAGACATTAATTAGCATTAGTTGCTCCTGGATACTCCATAGTCATGATCTTGTCATTTTAAAGCT
>JXSR01S034002.1:52743-63905 GCA_000969725.1 Ophiothrix spiculata
GGAGGAGGTTCCCAACTGAATCGTGAATGCGCTTTCTTATGTTGCCAAACTGGGTTTTAGATACATCAGATGTCCCTAAGTGGATAATGATGGTTGTATGGACGGCAGTGGTGATGAGATACCGTCTGATTCTCTTCCCTACAATGTAAAAATGCAAACCACCATGCCTCTTCCCAATCATAACCCCGCTGCCATCCAGTGTGTGCGGGCCATCCTCCCCAGCGTGCGTCACAATAGAATCGCCCATAACCCTAGTTAGAAATTGCTCTGGAAAATCAAAACAAGAAAATGTGGGTACAGGTATATGTTTATTAAAAAACAGTAATGCCTGCGATAAGTTATCCCTAAATATGATGTTGCCTTTTTTAGATAGATGTACTTTGTCTTTGTATAGATCAGACATGGATGGATTAATTACATGAGCATGTTTGATCATGTGGGAGTTAGAAACTTCATCCCGCATGACCATGCATACATAACTGTTGAGTGCACCTCTTGCCTGCAACTTGTGTTTCTTCTTTATTGTACTTGGTCCTCAACAATATTTCAGACCGAATTATGCAAGTATTTGGGAGGAGGTTCCCAACTGAATCGTGAATGCGCTTTCTTATGTTGCCAAACTGGGTTTTAGATACATCAGATGTCCCTAAGTGGATAATGATGGTTATAGGGACTGCAGTGGGGATGAGATACCGTCTGATCCTCTTCCCTACAACGTAAAAATGCGAACCACCATGCCTCTTCCAAATCATAACCCAGCTGCCATGCAGTGTGTGTGGGCTATCATCCTCATCGTGCATCATACTAGAATCAGCCATAACCCAAGTTAGAAATTGCTCTGAAAATCAAAACAAGAAATTATGGGTACATGTTTTCTTGAATGCTTATTTCATGCTGTTTATAATATTGTACTATTATATATTTAACTATTTATTATCAGATTATATTTTCCCAATGTTTGCAGATGTTACTCTACTCTCTTCTGCCTGAAGCCATATCTAATAATTCTCAAAGACTCCGACTGATCCCCTAGATAAGTTAATCTACATTTTCCATGCTGTAGAATTGCTCACTTGTCCTTGTAAATTCCAAAGGAGGAACCTTCTTAGATTGCGATTTATCTAATTACACATACGATAACATCTGATATGGTCTAGGCTCACCCCGAAAGGGGGGACTTTGAAGATGATATCAATTTTGATTTACTCATTTCATCCGTTAAAACATTTTCTACGCTTTAAAATAACACCTTACTTGTTAAAATTGATCAAGGTAATCAAATTTTACAACAGAAAATATGCTGGAAATTCTTATTATTTTCTTAATTTGTTGCTGTCTATTTTCACCAGTTTCTGTCACAAAGTCCTCCTTTTTTGAGTGAGTCATCACATATGACCTGAATGCCTTGAGCTCCATCTACCCATGAACTTAATTTGGTCATCAGGAATTCCACAAACTGATGCCGATCGAAGAAGCCGCCCCCATAGATTAAAGAAAGTACAGATAGGAAACAGGTCTATTTGCACCCTAAAAATTCAGCTATTTCTAGACCGACGATGCGCGAGTTTGTAGTAACCCAGCTCTGCGTTCAGCCTCGCGCTACTATTACTTGACGCCAACACTTCATCCTGCACATGTACCTTCTCGTAAACAAATACTACAATCAATTAGTATGCTTGCCGTTTTATGTTTGTCCACCGTCTTAAATGTCACCTCATCTTCGAGGATTTTACATGCTCAGGCTGTACCACATCGCTCCCTGCCCTATCGACTATGTCAACAAATTGTTTGTGAGCGTTTACATTCAATAATTTAGCATACAACACCTTTGAACCACTCTTTTCACCTTGTATCCCTTTCACCGACACGCTGTAGGTATGATCCATGGTTGCTGCCATTGTGCACGTTTGCACAATTGGATATTCCTTTTTAGCTTGGAGCACCAGAATCAGCGACACCAGATAGTGTTTGCCAACCTGGTGTAGGCATCTTATCGCGATAAAATGAAAATATTTGTTTTACGGGTTTTTATTTTATTTTTATGCCTCCGCCAGAGGCATTATGTTTTCTGGTTGTCCGTCCGTCCGGGCTCATTTCTCGGAACTGGTGTGGCGTATAGCGATGCAAGTTGGTGGAGTGGTGGTCAGGCTGGCTAGTAACTTTCTCTGAAAGTTTTGGCGCGAAATATGCAAATTTAGTCGTTTTTTAAGCAGAAAATATGCGATTTTTTTTTTTCCATCTGTCCGTCCGTCCGGGCTCGTTTCTCAGAACTGGTGAGACGTGGAGCGATGCAAGTCAGTGGACTGGTGGTAAGGGTGGCTAGTAATTTTCTCTGAAAGTTTTGACGCAAAATATGCAAATTTAGTCGGTTTTTAAGCAGAAAATATGTGATTTTTTGTGATTTTAGGGACTTAGAAATAATTCCGAAAGGAGCATTTGCTAAAACTCCACCCCTTCAAAATTTTAACCCCACCTTATTTTGATTGGCGCATCACATACGCGAAAATCGGCCCGATCGTCCATTTAATTAACGAATACAATGCGTTTTAAGATGGCGCTCTTATTGTTTATTTTTTTCCCACACACAAAAAAAATGTTTGGGGTCAGCGGTAAAAATAGGGTCGGACGGGTTGGGTTACGCCAATCAAACAATTTATTTTTTGCCTAACTGGCCCCAAATCACCAAAAATTAAAGCTGTTGAGAATTTGTGTTTTTCAGGTAGAGAATAGTGTCCATAACTTTGGATCCAAAAGACTGATTTTGATGAGGTTTACTGTAAAATTAAGCTTACTCTATAAACTGCTTTTTTGAGTCTTACAAGAATTTCTTTTCTTCAAGTGTCCAACTCTCTGCTGAGATTGCTGTAAATTGTTTTGCAAGCTTAGTAGTTTGTTTATTAGCGACAGGCCTATTTCATAATGTCTATCAATATGCCTGATGGTTCTGCCGATGTCTTCTTGAAACATTTTATCTTGGACACTTTTTTTCTTTTACATCATCTATTAAAGTTGCTGGTCTGCAGTCGAGATCTTGTTCACAGAAATGATGGGTGCCTTGTCACGTTTGGACCTTCTTAACCTATGTACCATCCACCCTTGCAATGTTCTACATACCTAGGGGCCGCCATCTTTGTTGTTTATCACTTCCCAAGGCTCTGTGGCTGACGGTATGTTGCCTACCAGCAGATATGTTTACTTTCCTACAGCTTTGGAAGACTAACCAGCCAGCTCTTCAGGTCTTCTTTGGTGACTAAATCATGAATACTTGCTGGTATGGACTCTTTGAGTTTAAACTTCTAGGAGCAGAATTGTATATCGCTGCTCGAGGTCAGATACCGACAAGCCATTCAAGACACTGCTAACCACAACACGCTCATTGGTTATTGTCTGTATGTTGAGGTTTGTTTTCTTTCCTGGATGTCCAAGCTGGTCTTATAAGTGTTCAGTGCTGAATATACTGCATCGCTTCCATTGTCCAGGTAAGCATACGTTGTCACTGAGTGGCCAATGATCTCTGAATGTACTAACACAGGTATGATTAAGGCAGACTTCTATGTTGTTGATCTCTGGCGCCTGTCAAACCACAATGTACACCGATAGCGCTAGCTGTGGCTGCCTTCGCTGGTTCTTGGGTGGTTTGCTCTTACTGATTTTGACTCTGACTCTAACTTCTTTGCATGTTTTTCTTGATGTAAGATTGTTTCTTTTTGCAATCTCTTCTCATGTGGGTCGCCTTCTTTAAACAACCAAATCAAAGCATAATTTCTTTTCCGAATTTCAGACGATCTTCAATTAGTTTCTTGGCAAGATCTTTACAGTCTTGCAGAGTGTTCATCTGTTTGCCACAGTAACTGCAACACTACTGTGCAAGCTCATGGGTGAGAATATCTGCCATATTAATATTGTTACCTGCTCTTGAGGCATTAAATAATTTCTGAATCCGTTATCTGTCAGCCTTAATGGCTTTTGTTTTGTTTTCTTTGGTGTATCTGACTTTGTAGAGTGACGCCAGTGTTTTGGAAATATGAGGTTTTGTGGGGTTGTGGAATGCCTTACTACCACCACCAAGTTTATTCATAACATTGCTAATTAAAGCATCTCTCCTTCTGTCATAAGCAGTTAGAAGATCATTCTGTATCACCTCGGCAAATTAGCAGGAGATATAAAAAATAGTGTATACCTATTAAATAACTAAATGTACAGATTTTTGCTTTTTTAATTTTTGCTTCATTTAATTTAGTGGATTATTAGTCAAATGTTAAAATACATAACATTCAAAAGAATACTTGTTGACTGTATTTGGTCTAAAAGCAGTTCAAATACAGTTTTAAACTGGTTTCTATGATCATGGTTTTTGAATTGTAAAAAAATAAAAAGCCAGGTTTTTTTTTTTTCAAATTGTGATTTTAATAAAAAAAAATCAAATGTCTGGATCTTTCCTGCATGGCTTCTGCCTCATCATCAGAATAGCCAGCCTCATAAGCCGCATCTGAGGCCAAATAATCTGTAATAATATGGCAACTTACCCATAGGTCGACACCTGCACTCATCTGAAATGGAAATGAAAAAACAGCTCAATTAAATTTTATAATATAAACCAAGGCTTTTTTATGTCCTTTTCTTTTCTTTTCTTTTCTTTTGAGAGCCAAGCTATTTAGTTAATTGGCACTGCTCAAGACAGCCAAGCCCATTAAAGGTCAATTCATAGTTTTTTTGAGCTACCAAACATTTTGTGTAACAAGTCTTTGTTATCTTATAATCTAGTAATATAATTCCAATGCATCATCTAATCAATAATGCATAATTGGTGTTCAAACATTCTCACCAAATTAGTTTGGAGCAAATGTTTTTTTCACCACGGCCTCCTTGTGCTCCTGTTTGTCCGTCTTCACCAAGGCCTCGTGCTCCTGTTTGTCCCTGCAAACCAAATAAGAAACCAGAATTATGAACTATAGGTCTTCCCAGAGTTTTTCAAACATTTTTTTCATTCATCTTCACTCAAACAACAAATCAATTTCGTCTCAAAAAGAATCCTTGACAAAAAGTCAATTTCAATTTCAAACTTGTTTCAACCAATTTCACTATTGTGTTATTTAATTTCGAACTTGTATTGTTGATTTTCGTTGTATTAGCTACTAATTCGTCCTGTTGTGTAATGAGCAGCGAATTGCAAAAGCAAATTTGTCTCATATCATTCATATTCAATTGGATTTTATTGGTATTCGTCAGGTTTCATTCTTAATACGATGCTTTTATATGAAAATATACTGAAACACATAATAAAAGGAAACTCATGTAACCTAATTGTGTTTTTAGTTTAGAATTGATTTCCTGTTTCTGTTTTAAAAGTTATTTTCAATCTAGATCTTTTTCTCCTTCTCTAAGAATTAAAGTTCTTATTATAGAAATTTTATAGTTCAGTTTTAATTGCTATAAAGCAGAGATTTCACAGGCCTGTAAGATAAAAAATGAAATTAAGGTAATACAATGGTTTGCTCTTACTGATATTGACTCTTGACTCCTTTGCATGTTTTTCTTGATGTAAGATGGTAGGATCAACCTTCCACAAAATTTTTACAAGATTGTTTCTTTTGCAGTCTCTTCTCATGTGAGTAGCCTTCTTTAAACAACCAAAGCATAATTTCTTTTCCTGCATAAATTTCAGACAATCTTTGATTGGTTTCTCGGCAAGATCCTTACAGTCTTGCAGAGTGTGCGTCTGTTTGCCACAATAACTGCAACACTACTGTGCAAGCTTGTGGGTGAGAATATCTGCAATATTAATATTGTTACCTGCTCTTGAGGCATTATATAATTTCTTAATCAGTTATCTGTCAGCCTTAATGGCTTTTGTTTTGTTTTCTTTGGTGTATCTGACTTTGTAGAGTGATGCCAGTGTTTTGGAAATATGACGTTTTGTGGGGTTGTGGAATGCCTTACTATCACCACCAAGTAACATTTCTAATCAAAGCATCTCTCCTTCTGTCATAAACAGTTAGAGGATCATTCTGTATCACCTCGGCAAATTAGCAGGAGATATAAAAAATAGTGGATTTCTGCTCTAAAGCGGAGATTTCACAGGCCTGTAAGATAAAAAATGAAAATAAGGTAATACAATGGTTTACTCTTACTGATATTGACTCTGACTCCTTTGCAGGTTTTTAAGCATTCAATTATTATAATTTCAACGCGTGCTTTAGACAGAAGGTATAAAATCGTTCCATGCATGTGTCTCCTGAGTTTTACTAACCTGATCCTCCTCTTGAATGATATTATCATTTAGGTCAAGACTTAAATCAAAAACCAACAGAGTGCTGCTCTTTCAGATTTGGTAAATTTTATCTGGGCAATGAAATGAAGGGCATAACTCGTTGGTGCTAACAGGGCTCTAACTCACAACCTACTGATTACGAGTCCTGTTCTGTTCCGCTAGACCACACGAGCTGACCGTGTAAATATGATATCATCTTCCTTTCTTTATATGAGATGGTGACATAATTCCTAAGTTGCATTAAGTTGGCCATGGGTTATTAAAGGGTAAAATTCCGCTATAGCAAAGAGGAAGAAAATGCAGATGTCTTTATCTTTAATGTTAATGAACCCGTCTATGGTGTCCTGAGTGCTTGTCCATTAGCATGTCCAGGATTGATTTGCTCATATTGCCTATTTCAGACCTTGCTGGATTATCATGTCGCATTGTATCTGGTTCAAATGTGAAGTTATCTTTTGTGATCTTTAATTGTTGTAAATGCAGGTTTTCTGCTAGGCACTCGTTATGGTCAGTGAGGTCTAAATCTTTTGCAATTTGTTTTGCTTTAGTATTGATATTATCCATATCTGTTTGGAATGTCCTTGTGTATTTCATTATTTTAATTAATTTATTTGTGTGAATTAATTCAAACCAGGTTGCCTTTGCATGCCCAAAATTTCAAAAAGATTGCATGAGTACAACACAATGTATATTATAAAATGTTCTGTTTTGTTTAGTGTTATATGATATTTTGTATTTAAAGTCCTTTTCTTTGAAATAAGTTCTTTCGATAAACTCTGTGACCCTTTTCTAGATAGAGTTTTGTCCATAACTTTCTTCAGATCATTATACACATGTACAAACGCCTTAATTCTTATATTAACAAAATAGTGTACAATAACGTAAAACAAAAATTTACTTTATATATTTATTGACCATTAACCAAGTTTGCCCAGTATTGTTGAATAATGTATTTTCAGGAGAATTTATTCATAATTACTTGCTGGAGATTCAAATCTCTGTACGTTGCGAGCAGGCCAGTGTGAAAATGGTTACGTGTTTCGGTGTCCAGCACTCGAAAAAAACAAATACATTTCTGCTGTAGGTGTAAAAAGTCCAACTCTATTTTGGGTCATCCATTCAGTGGCGTAACCAGAGGGGGGCAGGGGGGCGGGACCCCAGAAAAGATGTCTGCCCCCCGCTCGCCCCCCCCCCCCCCAAATGAAATCAAGGAAAGTACAGTTTCAATATATAGTACGTAGGTAATGTATCTGTGCAAAATTTAACCCTTTAATGGGTTAGTTTTTCAAAATTTTCCCAAATTTGCGCCAAAATGCACAAATTTTGACGTTTGACAATAATTTAAGAAAAAAAACTTTCACCAAAATAGTACAATTTTTTATGAATTTTAGCAAAATGTCGATGATTTACTACATGAAAAATTTGGGGGTGTACCTTTATGTGTCTGAACAAAAACTCTTCCCCCCCCCCCCCCACCTGCAAAATTGTCTTGCCCCTGCTCGCCTCCTCAACTGAAAATTTCTGGTTCACCACTGCATCCATTCTTGAGTATATTGCAAAAATCCATATCTGTTCTTATAGGATTTACTAGTATACCATTTGTGCAAAATTTTGACATATTTTGCTGCTGTAGTATTTGAAGTCATACTTAGATAATGTCTCAATAGTGCATAGGGAACATATCCAGTCAAATATTTGAGCACTTGTTCTTCAGCTTTACTTAATTTACTAGCTTGTATTGTTTCTTGAATAGGAGGTAAATCAGTAGCATTTCTATCTGATATCAGCACTTCCAATACCTTGTCCAGTGTATGTTGAAGGACACAGTCACTCTCTATCTGCTCAGTTTTAATTTGAAGATTGTTTAAAAGAGTATCACCTAACAGCATTTTGTCACGATCTTCTTTAGGAAAAGTTCCAGGGCGGTTCTTCAAACTTTTGGTCCAATTGTCAAAATAGCCCAAGAAACTCTTGGTGAGCCAAGATAGGTATTCATCATTTGAATCATTATATGGGTTCAGGTCAGGATTGCGTTTGTTGACACCTTCATAGAGATTCCTAGTATTGAGACGGTCAAAAAATTTATTCATATTCTCCATAAATAATACTGTCTCTTTAACTCTCTCTCCATACCGCTTGCGAAGGTCTTTAGCCAATGTGGCGCAGTCTTTAATAAATGTGGCACATCCAAGATAAAATAAATCAAGCATTTGTCAGGTGCAAAAGGATTTACACATGAGTGAACTGGCTCATTAATATCATGTTCCTCGGTGCGACGCATTTCAAAAAATGCCCTGTTTTTGTCCAGCGCCATCACAAGTGATATACAACACCTTTAATTGTGCACTCTCTTCTAGAATCTGATTGGCTTTCCAAAGAATAGTATGGATTTGGGTGGCATCAAGTCTCTTAGTGGCAAATGCTGCAAGGGGAAATTTCAAATTGGATGTCAGCCCTCTAAGGCTTGGCGTCCAAGGACATTTGCTCGACCGAGTGACATTCGCTCTTGATATTCGCTCTGACTTATTCGCTAAAATGGAGAGTGAATGTCGCATTCATTGAGCAAACATCGATTCAATCGATGAAAGAGAATGTCGCTCGCGCATATTGAAGTGGTATGATTATTGAATAAACAAACCCAAGAATATTTGGAGTGATTTTCGCTCCAATTCAATCTGAAGTGTAGCGAATGTCGTGAAATTTCTTAAGTGAATGTTGCTTCTCGTTGGAGCGAAGTTTTCTTGGTAAGGTGAATGTCTTTGGATGCCAAGCCTAACCATTGGCACTAGAGCACTTGTGGCAAGTTCGCTTTTGCCACTATTGTCAAGTCCATTCTTTAATGCAACAATTTGTTTTGTATAACTTGACAAATCCTATTAATTCACCGGTTGTACTGGAATATACAAGATCGCTCTTTACCTTAATTTCGTCTTGTAGAATCCCTACATATGAGCTCCATTCATTGTTGTACATAGCTCTGACTGCACCATCTATTTTCCACTGGCCATACTGAGCAGCAAAATCCTTTAGCCAAGCTACAAGCCAAGTATCCTCCCCTTTGGGTCGGCTTGAACACCTCGGCGCGCCACAACCTCGCTGCTTAGTCACTAAATTGATTCGGTCAATGGATTTATATTGATCACAGGAATTACAAGACAGGGGGTAACTTGATCAGTGGATAAAGATAAGACGGGGGGAGGTTGCTCAGTATAAGGGTTGGTCGAGGGATCTGGGCAAGATCTATGTTGTACATACCTTTTCCACGACATTGCTCGACTAACATATTTACAACCTCAGGCATAAAACCTAGTTTGCTTGGCAAGAAGTGTGTATATAGGGTCCTGTCACTTGGTAGATTTATAAATCCTCAATCATATGCATGTGTCATACACGAGGGCCGGCCTGCATAGCCTCTGTGCACACTTATTGAATCAGTTATTTCCGCGATCAATACGATCGATATAGTGCAATCATGAATCAAAACAAACACTGCGCATGCGTGACTCGTCAGAGGTATGTGGACATTAGCCGCGACCCTGACGGCAATTTTTCCAGCTGCCCACCAAAAATAGAACTTAGTACCTTATCACGAGGCTGATACCTGTCCAAAATAGTTTCTAAAACTGAAAAAATATTTCCAAAACATTTTACAAAAATAACAAAATTTATTGCTTAAATAGCTTTGCAAAAAATGTGATTTTATTCACGCTTAAATTACGATCAGTTTCATGAAAATCGCAATATTCAGTTTCCATTTAATGACCAAAATGTGATGTTGTACCACTCGAGTACCACTGAATTTGGAGCATTACCATATACCTACATACCTAAGCTGTTGGAAAATAGAAACACATTTGAAGTGAAAAATGGAGAAAAAGGCGAAATTTTGATCTGTATCAAGACTCAATGTCGGCGAACAAGTATGCCGAATTCGGCAACTTTTGTTATGATCGCCATTGACCGTAAATAAAGCTTACGTTCCACGATGTATTCATGACAATAACAATGCACATATAGCAGTTTACAACTTAATGGAGTTAAGGCATAATTTTTGTCTATTCCAGGAGCTTCCATGCTGATGTTCCTATAATTTATAGCCCCATGGAACAAGTAAGCTGATTTTGCTAAGACAGTTACTGTTTACACTATTGTGACTCCAGTGATAATTGACCAAAATAAAGCTTGCATTCCTGCTATTCCATGATTTATTCAGGACAGAAATCACTTGCAACATTACAATCGTATATAGGGATAACGTTTTTCGATCGAAAACAATTGTGTTCGAACGAAAACATTATCGATACATTAGGCCTATCGATGATGTTTTTGATCGGAAAAAAAAAATTGTGTTCGAACGAAGACATTATCGATAGGCCTAAACATTAGGCCTATCGATAATATGTTTAATCGTATATAGGCAACGCGAGTTACAATCGTATATATATCTAGGGATATTTTCGATCGGAAAAAAAATGTGTTCGAACGAAAACATTAATGATAGGCCTAAACATTATGCCTATCGATAATTTGTTCGATCGGGAAAAAAAAAATGTGTTCGAACGAAAACATTATCGATACATTAGGCCTATCGATGATGTTTTTGATCGGAAAAAAAAAATTGTGTTCGAACGAAGACATTATCGATAGGCCTAAACATTAGGCCAATTGAAAATGTTTTCAATAAAAAAAAAATTCGAACGAAAACATTATCAATGTTTTCGATTAAAAAAAATGTTTTTCAATCGAACAAAATTGTGTTTGAACGAAAACATTATCGATAGGCGGATAATATGTTTAATCGTATATAGGCAACGCGAGTTACAATCGTATATATATCTAGGGATATTTTCGATCGGAAAAAAAATGTGTTCGAACGAAAACATTATCGATA
>JXSR01S034002.1:102666-123269 GCA_000969725.1 Ophiothrix spiculata
TTCTAAATGGACTAAACACTGTTCGTAACTGTTCGTATGAAGTATTGTGACCATAGTCTAATATACCTATCGTACATAATGATCAATGATTCATAAGCCAACAGCAATTAAAAGTATTTGACGTTTATAAAGTAGCAGCCATAAATGGGGAAAACAAATTATCTCCTTAGAAGAGAAGTAAATATTTAACTTCAGGAGTCGACAGAATGATGAATGACAGTATATGGATTTAGAAAGATTGTTTGTGACGCTCATTCTCTAAAGACATCTTTACTTAAGAGGTATGTCAAATTCCGACATCAGCTAATTGCATTTTGGCGGAGAGCAATACAGATTTAGAGATGACTTTATAAACGTGTTGATCGATGTTTTCATAAGAAGTACACTCCTTTAGGAATGGATTGTAATCATAGGAGAGCACGAGACCGTCTTAAATATATTGCATGCCAGTGTTGTTACTTTCTCTCATATTAATTGTCTCTAGGCTCAGATTTTAAGAGACACTTTGAGGTATACTTCTCAAAATTTATTGTCAGTTATATGTAAGCGACACAATATTTATACTACATTTATCACACATGTTTAATGATTGGCTTGTGAGCTGTGGGAAAACACAATTCACCATTTGTAATTGGAAACATTAGAAATTTAGAACACATTCATTTCTGAGATACATAAATTAGTACTTTGTTTAAAATGAATTAAAAGCCTTATGACTAAACTAAACATTGCACTTCATAAACTCATGGAACAGAGTTTATAGTTCTTAGTATTTATTTTCCATCAGAGAAACTAATATTATTTACCTCGACAAAAACTGCCCCCCTCGCAATATATAAGTAACAGAAGCATAAACAAATTTTGAATTATGAATTAATCATTATTGTGATGCGAATAACAACAAGATTTTTTGTAAAGATTAAGACCTTGTTGAAATGAAATTAGGCAATATAGATGCCAACGAGAAAGAGCTCTTCCAACAGGGGAACCATCTATTATTACAAACATAATTGGCCGCACAGCACCTAATCCTAACTTACTAACCCCTGACCCGACCCTAACTCACAAAACCATGACCCATCCCTAACTCACTAACCATGAGTCCACGTTAACCGTAAACTGACCCTAAACGCTAACCCTAAACATAACCCTAACCCTATACGTACGTCCCATTAAGGTTGCAAAAAGAAATTAAGCTTCCGGGGATATTGGTAAGAGGAAATCTCAATGTTTTTTAAAAAAATCAAATGTAAGTTTCACTTGACAAATGCTAAGTAAAACACTTGTTTGTACTAGTTTCCTGTTCAAAAAATATGTTTTAAAAGTACTACATTTTTAGAAAGTACCTACTCATTGACATAATTATATCCATAATTCCTTCTGAGCTTACTTAGAATATTTATGATAAGCATGATCCGGGGGCCCTCACATGATGTTGGTATTATTGGTTTTTGTCACAGACCAAATGCGCTCAAATTGTAAAAAAAACATATAGCGATTGGTCGCAAAATCGCCGTTTTTATATGTATAGAAAAATGGTCGAAAGTCCACGTGGCCCTCCCTCGTACAAATAAATTCTAACCCCCCCCCCTCCAAAGCATGGCAAGAGGGACAAATATTCAGTTGCATTTATTCATTGGCAGTATGTTCTTGATATTAAACCCTTTCAAAAATGAGTGATGAAAAGGCATTTTAGACTATTCAAAATTTGCTTCAAATCTAGAACTCACGTGTATTTTTTCCACTACGGTAAGCGCCGTGGGCCTTTTGGAAATATTAAATGCGCATCTAATACTTGGTGATACAGTGTATGTATGTAAAAGAAGAATTTACTCTTTTGTAGGAAAAATTAAAGACCGACTCATGTGCTCTAGAATAACATGCTAGAATAACATCTGCTTGTGAAAATCCGAGATATTTCATTTCTTTTTGTTCACTTCGCCTTTTTTTTTCTTCTCTCTTTTAACGAAATTTAGTATAGGTATGTAGATTTATTGCTAGATACCCTGAACAAGCCACTTTTCTCCATTTAATTTATAAAGTGTGATATTTTGAAGTTTGACTCACTAAAATCCAACTTATGAACACAACTTTCTAATTTTTCGTCATAAAACAATATTATCTTTAACAAAATGACATAATATAGTCATGATAGTGGTATATAAGATGATATGTGTGCTAGACGTTTCTTTTTGCAGCAGAATATTTATTAATAGGAGTAATTTACAGTTTTCAGCATCAACAATATCCTTAATATTAACATAATTCCCAAAATGCACTTCAGGGTAAATGACCTCCGATTACTCAGAAAAATACGAATCAAAAATATCTTAATCATAAAAGCAGAATTATTTTCCACTGCATTTGCGGGGACTTGAACCATGGGGTCTGACGCGGGTTAGTCATGCATTTTGAAGCACGGAAGATCCATTCGGCCAAGTGAGCAGACTTCAGATCGTGAAGTGAAAGATAAAAACTATCCATTTCGAATGCTCATATATATGGCTGTCCAGCCCGTATGACCCGTAAATGCCAGAAACTTATTTTTGCGCTATAGGTGAAAATACATGTCAAGGTCGTAATTTGCCGAAATTGATTTTTTTGACAGATTCACAATCCTTGTGCTTACTACAAAATACCGGCAAAGTTTCATTTCAAGAAAACTATAGGAAATGTGAAAAAAATCTGCATATTTTTCAGACAACCAACAGAAAATATAGGGCTTACTGATTTTGAACGCGTTTATCTCAGTTATACGTTTTACTCTCTGACAACGGACCATGACTTGACTTCCGGAAATTGTGTGAAATTGTGGTGTCATTTTAATCCCCAAAGCGTGGTCTTTGCAAATAATTAAAGGGGCAATTCATGATCCGCTTTTCATCCTCAAGGTTACCTCTATCAAAACTGAGTTTTCTAGCTAGAAAGAATCCTTGACTGGTATATGTTACAATACCCAAGCCATTCTTCCAAATGAGGTTTCATTCTTGAGCTAAGTGAGAAAATCTCATTATTGTCGGGACCCGATAGTAATTACAACACAGTAGCCTATGGTGATTTTCAAAATGCTGTAAACCTTGTAACTTGAAAACAAATAGTCGGAATTGAGTGAAATTTTCAGCATAGATTTATGTTTCCCTGTTCTTTTTATTTAGCTAGATAAGAAGGAGGGCTCTCGTCACATCGGAATCATGAATTGCACCTTTAAAAGAGTGAAAATGACAAGAGGTGGCATTTACGGCTGGTTTGGGATGGACGGTCACATATTATATAATGAATGTAAATATTAAAGACAGACAACACAGAGCTGAAAACGCGGGGTCTTCATGTGGTCTTGGATTCATGGTGCTAAGCCGTTTTTGGCATAAATTCAAAATCAGCACCGCATATTTATATTATAATTTAAGAAGCACTTTTAAAGTTTACAATCTGTATACTAGTAAACTTGAACAGAATCGATTCGTACAAGCATTATATTGTGATATTCTGGCAAAACTTGTAGTCCCGGCTTGTAGTAAATATGTCGTTTCTCCGGACCGTAGAAAAGAGGGAAGGGAAAAGGCCTTATAATCCCGGCTTATAATTAACACTGAGGTTGGCAAAAACTGCTGTTTTCTAAATTCTCAATGATTTGGGAACTAGTGATAATCCAATATGGCCAAATATCGACAAAAGTATGTTTTGAGCGATTATATCCAGAAGGCAGTATCACACTTACATTTCAATGCTCATTTGCATTCAACAACTAAACAGGATCCTGTTTACGAGTACATATGGACCTAAGTCACGAATAGGTATATCAAATAAGGTGGAGCCGTTTCAAGAAATCATTAAAATCATGACAAATGTCTTTATTTTTGATAGAAGTTGTCACCGAACCATAACACTTTTGGTATCATATTAAAGATAATTTATCCAGGTACTAAATAAAAAAAGAATTAAAGCCACAGGTTTAGCAATAGTGAAGTACTTGACCAAAATGTCGAGTGGGTCAAGGGTGGAGGCGGTGGGTGTGGCGCCGGTGGGGGTGGCGCCCATAGGATTACATGCAAAAGTGTACGAAAGTTATGATTTATAAACACATGTATTATTGAAAATAAAAATGCTGGGATCATAATTTTTTGAATATACTTCAATGAGGTATGTATAATGCTAAAGCATGTGTCGAATATTGACATGTCATCCAAATTTTGTTGTTTCTTAATGCCTTATATGTGGGTAATTTTCTCTATACATTACTGTACAAAACATGCATTTACACTCGAAAACTTTAAAACGACATATCTTTTGACCGAGTCGACGTAAATGGTAAAAGTTATACATTTTTCAAAAGAAAATTTGCCGAGGAATCCAATTATGTGATTAATTTTTAGGTAGTGTATGCATGAGAAAACTTTTGACCGATACATGTCCCAAAAATTAATGAGTCGTTTCATAGATTTTGACCATCCTCAATATTTTGACCACAATGAGATTGGTCACCAAACGAATTATTTTATGGAAGGCTATCATTACATCCTTCAAATAATGTTTGTGTCATCTGGATACACCTTTCCCCAACAAAATCTCATTGTGCCAAGTTGGTTGACCAAAATGCACTTTTATTTTATTTTGTACCCTGTATAATTGTTACCCATCCCTAAATATTAGACTTTTTTAGGTAAAATTGAAATCCTCGGAAAGTAAGCTTTCCAGCAATATCTAACTTTGTAGGTTTTAAGTGTATATATTCAGAGTTACGATCCGTTGAATACAAATTGGCATGGTTTTACCAATGTATTTGTGTGAAACAAAAAATATGACCAGTTAATGACTTATGTCCATATCACAATATGTCAAATGTGACTTTTAACATTACTGTCGGTACAACTGGTTAGATGTCAATGGAAGCTTGTCTCATCTTTATAAGCATCAAAAGCCATCAGTGGTTTTATATAGATCATGTAATATGATCTACTTGGTACATGAGCCTGCCAGGTATTTTGGTGCTTTAAAAACACTCCATGCTGTAGAATTCCGCTGGTGTAGTATTAGATAACAAATAAATCTGTATGTTGAGATTGGATGTTCTTCGGATTTTTCAAGTGCGTTCAAGTGCAGTCAATATCGACTAAGGGGTTTTCTCAGAGATGCAAAATCTCCTTTGATTTTCTTTAAAGTTTAGTATTTGGTAGATATATTTGTACTAATAACAAATCTAAAATAAAAAATATAGGTCACTGTACTCGTTCTTGAGATACACACATTTCAAAAAGTACATATTTTCCCAAAAAAAATCACCCGATTTACCAAACAAAAGTATTATAGGGAAAGCCCAAAAAAGTTGATCATTATATACTTGTAAAATAGTAAATGCTCCATTGGGTTTTTTTTTAATTTTTACATATGAATACGCCAGAATAAGAACATCCCAACTCCAATAGCTCCCTTCTGTTAATTATATTTATAAAATATAAATGCATACAATTTTCTGAAAATGCTTTCACAACCTTGTAGTTGACTTGTTTAGACATTGTTAGATAATTATTACAGTATATAGTTGCTATATTTAAACAGCCATTACAAGAACAACCCAACTCCATGAGCTCCCCTCTGCCAGTATATGCTAGGAAAATTATCTAACAATGTCTAACAAAGTCAACTACAAGGTCAAATGTGACTACTTTGATGTCACATCTGCGTCTGCATAATTTCTCGATTATATATTTCGCAGCGATACGGCGCGTGACTAACCAAACGCTTTAGTAAAGCGTGCGTTCAGTGTGCATTGAAATTTGTGTACGCAAAAAGGGTGCAAACAATTTTTTTGAATTTTTACTATTTATGACAATAATCGTTATCCCGCAGTAGTAAGCAACTGCATCTCTGAAATAAACACCTTAATGATTGTTCAGTAATGTCTTATACGGCCCTTCAGTTGTTAACCGCCTACAAGGGGGTTTTAAAGGAAATATCAACATTTCTACATATAATCATGCATAGGGGAATCGTATTTCTAAGTTTTAGATGCCCATCATCCCGATTCTAGAATTTCATTTTTTGTTTTATTTTGGTGTGTTACAGGAACAGCATGCCCATGCAAACTCTCCACTGTGATTATTGTCTCAGAAACAAAGAAATGTTAGAGACCATCTCTGAATTTTTGGTTACCGGTAACCATAAATTCTAATTGGCAGCTGAATTACATTGTTACTTTGATTCAGCTTCATACTGATTCAGGTATATCAAAATTCTTTGTACCCTGAAGTAGTTGACTTTCAGGATTTTTTACAATGATGGAAATAACTTTTCATAAAAATGTTTATATATTCATCTTTCGTGCAGTTTTAAATTTGATAAAGAATTTTTATTTCATGGTAATAGCATGTTGCAAACAGAAATTACGTGCTCTTAAAGAAAAGATGGCGTTTTTGTCGAAATGTATGTGTTTGAGCAGTCAATAGTTTTAACCCTATCATCCTACGTACCTACAGATTGTTTTCCTCCTGTATAAAAATGCAACAAAAACTGATCATGAGCAATTAAGCAACTTTTATCTTATCCACCATGTCCACTGCAGTCAAAAAATGAGGGTACTCCCATAGATGTAGGATAAGTTGTAAGGTGTTGCCATGTTGGGACGGGTTTGTCCTGTTTGTGGTTGTCAATACGCATTTTTTGAATTTGCCATTTTGAAAATACTCTGGAGCTGAAACTTGGTAATGATTAAAGAAAATATTTTGATCCTTTATAAGCAAAAACACCCATGGAATTCTGATATTTAAAACTTTGTCGCAATTCTCAGATTATTGGTACTTTATGGCGTCATAAATACGTAACACCTTGATTGATTGTGATTATTTTGCTATGTAATGGTAGAAGAAACCCTTGGCTATACTATGGTACTATGTGACACCACTTTACGGTTTTGCAATACCAATGTTTAAGGGAGCGGTAAAAAAAACTTTTTTATGAAACCATGTGACGCAAAATAGCATCGGTAGACAGAGACAGAGGTTAGTTTATGAGGTGTTTGTAAAAAATTGTAATTTCAACGATCATCCATTAAATTACTATAACTCTTGGAAACAAACTCTAGTTGACTTCAAACTATCAAACAATAAAGTTGAGATATCCTAAGCAAAAACTGTGAAACTATTTAGCTCTTCATATTTTTTTTGAAAATCAAATACATCTGGGTATAAAGAATTTTTATACAGCCAGTACTTACTATAGTCAAATTTAATTCAATATCATTGAATATGAGCTCTTTTTGAGGTTGAAAACCTCAAAATAAAACAGAAAAATGTTTTATCCAAGAGTGATATTTTAAAGACACCATAGCGAATGAGTATAAAAGTTTGGGAAGGGCTAGGGACATAAATGTGATAATGTGAGTAAATTGGGGTTGAATAAACTCATTTTCTAAATGAATCATGTTGATTTCCGACTTTCAAATGTGTTTGCACTATTCAGTAGGTACAAATAAATGATTTTGTAGACTCTTTAAAAATATTGAAAATCATGGTCAACCCCTTTAATACTGCAACCCATGCAATCTTCTTTGATTTCAGAAAAAGATAAATCATATTCTGTCCTAGAAATCATACAATAGCGAGTTTATCCAGATTTTTGACCATCCTCAATATTTTGACCACAATGAGATGGGTCACCAAACGAATTATTTTATGGAAGGCTATCATTACATCCTTCAAATAATGTTTGTGTCATCTGGATACACCTTTCTCCAACAAAATCTCATTGTGCCAAGTTGGTTGACCAAAAGCACTTTTATTTTATTTTGTACCCTGTATAATTTTTACCCATCCCTAAAAATTGGACTTTTTTAGGTAAAATTGAAATCCTCAGAAAGTAAGCTTTCCAGCAATATCTAACTTTGTGGGTTTTAAGTGTATATATTCAGAGTTACGATCCGTTGAATACAAATTGGCATGGTTTTACCAATGTATTTGTGTGAAACAAAAAATATGACCAGTTAATGACTTATGTCCCAATGCAAGATGGCATATTCACATTAGCAAAAATGACGCCTAGGCTAAGTTATTCAAAATATGTATTGTAACTTCAAAAGCCTCTTTGGAAAAGAACATGAGACAATTTTAAAAAATGTGTTGTTTTGTGTAATTAACACCTCACGCACATAAAATCAAGTATATTTGATTGTGTTTCACCTCGAATCAGCAATCGCAGAATATAAATTAATTGGCACTTATATAACACTCATTTTTATTAAAAAATATCCAAAATATGCGTCATGGAAGTGTCTTTATTCACGTTGGGTCTTCTTTTCTTCTTTTTTATTTTTCAGAAATCTATAATTGTTATTTGTTATATTGCAAAGACTCCCGGGGAGGGCAATCCCATTCTGGGGTGACGTGTATGTAAGGGTCACAAGACGGTCAAGACCCCCCTTTTCAGCGTCGGTGTCACCCAAAGACCCTTAATTTTTTTTTATAGTTCCCTGTCCTTTCACCCAAAGACCCCCTACATTCTTATATTTTTCTCTCACCGAATGCCAAAACCAAAAATCCTGCTCTCGACCAATGACCCCTCTTTTTTTGAGCCTGTGCTCTCACCGAATGCCCCAGCCTGTCGGAGCGCGAGTCTTACCCCCCCCCCCCCTTTTTCTTATTCTAATTACTTCATTTAGAAAGATTTCTAATGCCCGCAGGCAAACTAGATACGGTTACTGAAATCAAATAATCCTGTTGGATGTACGGATTTGAAAGCCAGCTGTCTCTTTATCGTATGTTTTGTATGGTTCTTATCTGGGATTACACGACCGTTTAGCAACTCCTATCTCCAAGATAAAAATTAAAATAAAAAAGTAATCACACGGTGGAGGCCGTGGCAACTGGTTGCCGTACGGTATCGTAGTCGATCCCGACTGCGTCATGTCCTATACCGCCTCTGCCGTAAGCCGTTGGATAATTCGTGGAAAAATACAACTTCCGGGAATAATCGGGATGGTCACTAAAATTTTTCCTAATCGGTAACAAAAATGATAAAATCTATGAGAATACTTTTTTTTAGGAAAGGTAAAAATACAATGTTTGTAATATTTTCTTCAATACGTGAAATAGAAATACACGCGTTTTAGAAATCCCTCGTCCCTAAATTTAGCGGCTTCTATTAAAGGTTATATGCAAAGAAGGTGAACACTGAGCTGTAATGAACCAATTAACACTAATATAGGACGAATACACAACAATTCCTGCATTGTTTTGCTTCCCAATAAAAATAAAAGCATTTTTAGAATACACAACACAAATCTATACCACTTTGAGTCCACTGAATGATGACATGTATAAAGGTTACCTGACCTGTGCAACCAACTTCTGCAGTGCATAGAAGTGTATACAGTTTAAGCAGTATTTGTGTGTGTTGAAATTTTTCACTAACCTGTTATTGACTGGTATTAAATTAATTATATTCCAAATGATGCTTTACAATAATGTATGAATCTCAAATGATATTAAAAGTAAACTTTGAAAAATTAGTTTCAAATTAAACACCGTTTCTAGTCAAAAGTCAAAAAATATTTCAATATATAATATCAAAACCCCATTGGTTTGCATTGTGACTGGCAACACTGCATAATTCTTGGGTAACCTTTATTCTTGTCATTTTGGGTGTTGCTTGGATCATTGGTTTTTGTGAAATGGTCATTGAATAATAGTTATTTTATCTTATTTTGCTGTTGCTTTGGTGAAAATTGATTACTTTTGTGTTTAATTCGTTTGATACAGCTAAATTCTAGACTTTGGTGTCAAATATGCCCAGCCTTTGCATGTAACCTTTAATTGTGTCCTATACCGCCTGAAAGTAACAATTTTAAGGTTTGGTTTGCCTGCAACGAGCTACTTTCTCGTGTCGGTTAATAAATCCACTAAATATTGTTATATATAGTGCAATATATAAGCAGGTGCTAGCTTTTTAATAGACGCCAAAGTTTTAATAAAGGATGTGCGAGTTGTCAAGGTAACGCTAGAATCTGATACTCTTCTTCAATATTATAGGTTATACCCTGGAACAAAAACCATATTGATACCTTTGTCCAATAAGAAGTTTAAGGTTATACCCTGGAACAAAAACCATCGTGATACCTTTGTCCAAGAAGAAGTATAAGGTTTTACCCTGGAACAAAAACCATCGTGATACCTTTGTCCACGAAGAAGTTTAAGGTTTTACCCTGGAACAAAAACCATCGTGATACATTTATCCAAGAAGAAGTTTAAGGTTTTACCCTGGAACAAAAACCATCGTGATACCTTTATCCAAGAAGAAGTTTCATTCTAAATTGGAACAGTTTTTTCTGACACTCTATCAGATCTAAACTGAAATGTGTCTGTCCTGTCATGATCGTGTTTAAAATATATATTTGAATCTAACTCTAGACATTTTGAAATCCATTTATAAATAATTTAACTAGACTAGAGTATAAATTATTTCTTATTATTAATTCTAGTCATGGTTTAGTTTATTTATAGTTTTAGCCGTATTTGAGTACTTTGCTCTCATGGTCGTGTTTTGATTAACTTCTGGTAATCAATCAATCAATGAAAAAAGTACTTGCATGATAACATGCATACCCCATGAAGGAGTCTATTCGTATAGGGGACACACGGCTTTACGTGACTGTCCGACCATGGAGCAAGTAGAGTAAAGTTTCTTGCACAAGGAAACAAGGAGACGATAACCGCCCAGTCCGGGGCTCGAACCCACAATCTCTGCATTCCGAGACCCGTGCTCTAACCGCTCGGTAATGTTGACATTCCAAACCCCATTTGAATTAGATACTGTATAGTCATTTTAGATAAGATGTTTGAAATATATAATATCTAATACACGCCCACAGACAGATGTCTTAGACATTTAGGCTAAAGGGCTAGATACAGTTCGTCATTTTTGTAGTTTGTAGACATTTTCATTCAAACTTTTTCTCATGGTGATTAATTTTTAAGAATGGTGTTAATTGTCATGCTGAATGTACCATGTACAGTTTCACCATTGTGTAAAACATAACCATCATTTCAAGGAGAGATTATAGCTATGATGAATAGATCTAGCTCGTAAAACATCAATATCAAACATTACCCATCAGATAATACATGTACACTTGAAAATGTGCAAATGTGAACATTAGGTCTATGTGAAAATTTTAATGCAAATGCTCATTCAGAATGAACAGTTTGCACCATTGTTGTAAATTGAATACCAGAATGCAAGACTGACCCAAGTTCACTTTTTTTTCGAAATCAGAAGATGCTTTCTCTTAGCTAGGGCTACCTTGTGAGTGAAGGACTAAAATGAATCCGCACCGCAAATGCCCTCAAAACTCCTTTTTGTATTCAAAAGTTGACAAAATCCATGGACGTGGGTCAGTGTTGCATACATATAATTTAAAATTGGACGATAATTGGTGTTTGGTGTAGGTTCTGTCTATATTGCTTAGAAAACATGCACAATTTTAAAATTGGTAGTCTCATTTCAAAATGGCGGTCGAAAACCCTATTTTAAGGAAAAGTTCCGCAGCAACTATGTGAAAATACTGTTTTTCCGACTGAATATTTTGACCCAAGTCCACTGTCTAAAATGACCCCCCTGCAAAGCATTGCAAGCACAAATTCTATAGCAGAATCATGTTTCATATGGCAATTGAATTCATTCACCTACCCTGCGAGCCAAATTGGTATAACTTAAACATTAGACATACTTTTTTTTTCATTTTCTCAAAAACTATTCCAATGGACTTGGGTCACTGTTTCATTCCGATATTCAATTTTACACCAATGATTAAATTCTGAATGAAACTAACTACAAAAATGACGAACTGTATATCCCGTTAGATTGACGACATAAACAGTTTCAGTTCCTCTTAGCTGCAGCTTTAACTTTCTCTTTGTGTTTATCATTTATCTAGGATACAACACCACCGACGGCTTCAAATATGTAATTGTGGCAGCGATGTATCGCCCAAAGGATAGGGTTGGATTTAGAAAGATTCGAATTCACCGCATATGTCATGGTTATTCAATTGGCTTTCTTGTCTATGGAACCTAAATCTCATCTGTTTACTATTCTAGAAAATCCCGAAACAAGTGTTTTTTTTTAATTTTGTATATTTTCTTTTCTTTTTATGGCTGCATCAACTATCCGTTATCCAAATGTGTTATATATATATCACAATGGAGATATGGTGATGAGAATATGAATTTCCATCAAATCAAATTATTTGCAGACATATTTTAGGCTAATCAATATATAGAAAATTAAAGCCATAGGTCAAATCAAATTGCAAAAGTAATGATATTCACATGATAATATCAAACATATACAACAACACAACAAAAATCTACAAAAATCTATTTGGTGGAACAGTGATTAATTTGCATAAAACAAAATGGCTGCCAAAATAGCGGAGTAACATTTCAAAATGGGTTAAATCTGTTAAAAAACCATTCTATTGTGTTCCACTAATCACAAAGAATCAGAAAAAGTATATTTTTTACCCATCTCCGAAATATGGTTAATGAGTTATATCCAAAAAACGTGAAAGGTCATATCAGGGGTTTTGCCCATAAAATTGAAACCGAATAAATTTGTCTAATTTTATTTTGGCATTGTAACTGTACTTGCAATGCGCAAATTTTAGCAAAATTTCATGCGAAAATTCCTTCGGGAACACTGTTTTAGAAATGTTGGCGGAAATATTTTTGACACGACAAAAAATGAAACGGTTCATCCGATTTTCATTTTTTTCTCTGTATTTTACTCCTTTTTACATGCTTTATCTTTGACCAGACTTTAAACGTAAAATTCATGTTTCCATGAGTAAATGAAACGGTACAATAAAATACAATATTATGCCAAGGATTTGCAATACATATATTGAAAATGCTGTCCTAATATTTTACTATGTTATAGGTATGGTTAAAGAGGTTTCCGGCAATTTAAAAGAAAAAAAAACCCTGATAAATGACTTGTTTAACAGACCAATCACAAAATATCCTGGGAAAAAAGGAATTTCATTGTCAATTATGGATGCCAATACTCAGATCAGTATTTAATCCCAATTGTTGTAATTTCTCAATATTAGGTAATTATGTCTTCCTAGTCATATTGGATAATATTTGAAGAAATCATTTGACTCGAGAATTGTGCTTGCTTTTGCATATTGTGATCAATATACTTTTAAAAAAAAAAAAAAACTTTTTCCCAACGATGACTTGGTGCGCAATGTAAAACTTTTAATTTTCCGCAAAACTGTGTTTATTTCGACAAACAAACAAGATACAGAACAAACGTGTTTCACATATAAGATGCGATTATGGTAGCCAACTGTTGATTGCAACAATGATATCAGATTATGACATCTTTACTTCAAGTAATGTGTTCGTGACCTCTTCATAGCAATTAAAATTTAAAGTACAACAACAAAGTTAAGACAAGTTAAGAGAAAGAGTATTCTGCAGATGTGACTGATGATGAATGCCAAATTATGCAAACGAATATCAGGTGTAAAATAACAATTTTTGGAACATTTTTACCATTTGACTCTCGAGAGTGTTCCAATGATACCAGCTGAAGAGTCAGTGAGAGTCACATCATTGTAATGATTTGAGAATGCAAGATACTTATATTGACAGGTTTCGAGTATCACTGTTGATGCATAACCTGGTAAAGAGTCAGAAGACCCCGTTTCAGTGTCATTCTACACTACTAGCTTGTACTTCATTTTTGTCATGACACTGACACACTCTATCATGACACTCTGAGTGTACACCTCAAAGGGGGCAACCTATCCAATTCAGTGTCATTGTTACGCCACAAGAGTGTAAGCAGATATCAATCTGCCACCTCACGAGATCACAACGGATGGTCTGACACCCAATGGTGGTGCCAACGTTAAGGGTTCAGTGTCATGTGACACCATGGGAGTGTAAAAAGGAAATCCGGCAGCATACTGACACCACAAGAGATCATAGCGGGTGGTCCGACACCCAAGGATGTTCATTAATTCCCCTCCCATTGATTGCGAAGGCACATAGGTCAATAGGCTGCTGCCCTTATCCAATGGAAAGGTTAAGAAAGCCTTTTCTTTGTCTTTCATTGACATTTAAAAGTAATAACATTTAAAGATTTTCTTAACCTTTTTACCGAGTAAAGGTTAACTGTGAATGCCTGTAAAATATGTTGGTGTCAAAACGACACCTTTTAGGAGTCAACTGTAAAATGACACTTATGAAGGCGTATTTTTTCGTAATTTGACTTCAATATTGGTGTAATAGTATGGTAACACCTGCAAGTGTCAAGTGGTGATCATTTAGTGATTTACATCAGATTCGGTGTCAAATGACTCCATGGATGTCAATACTTGGAGGCAGAGCGTGCAAATGCTAAGTCGAAGCATGATGACACCGATTGGTATAATTTTGACACCAGACTTGTTGTAAATCAAAACACCAGCCTTGACACGTTTTGCCGCTCAAGTGTTCTATTCGCCATTTTTTGCTACATTTCTATTAGTTTGAATATAATATTTATGATAAAATGATTGTATAGTAAGTCTTAACTTTATTGTACATGGTGCATGAACTATTATTAAGCTTATAATCTTACATGTAAGTTGTAAGGCGTGTAAGCTTGCATGCAGGTTAACAACTTAACGTACTACACATTTTACAAAAATAGGACTTACAATTTACATGGCAAATAGACCATAGATATCTTCTAAGGTATAGGCCTATGATAAAACTACCATTACATTTTAAAGAAAGCCTATTATGTAAACTAACAAGCATGTAAGCTTACATGTAGGTGTACAAGCATGACAAGCATTTGCATTTTGCAAAATATAGTTTTATTTACATGGACATAAAGTCTCGATATTATGAAGAAGTTCGTTCCATTATTCAACGAACGTCTATCATTTCATCAAGAAAGAGTCCGGATTGTATTCATTATCTCCCTGTTTGTTCATGCAATACGAGAAAATATTAATGGTCAGGGACCGAACGATACGACCTAAGCCATTAATGTTTTATTTTTCATATTGCATTAAACATGTTAAAACAAGCAAGGTTTAATGAATTTTTCACTCAGTCTACATTGATTTTTGTATAGCACAAACTTTGATGTCTTATGGGATACGGAAACACGAAAAATAATTATTGCTGTATCTATATTTACTGAGTGAAGAAAAAATTATGTGTTCGCCGTTTTTGTTTGAAACTAAAGGTGATCAATAGCTTTCCTGAAAAGATTAATGAGTCTATTAAGACAGCGTGATCAAGATACCTAAGTAGTTGATACAATCCTGGGAATCATGGACTATTTACACATAATTACGTAATTTCCGAGGTTTTGATTAGTCGAGAGCCGTCACGTGGATTGGCACATACTAGAAACCTTATGTACTTCTTTTGATTAGTGTGACACTTAACTAAAAACTCTCTTGTGATGTTCAGACATACCGGCTCATAACTTTATCTGTAATTTTATTCGAATTGATGAATGCAATGATCTTGGAAAAGATTTGTAAATAATCTTGAAAACATGGTTATTCACATAAATGCTGAGAGATATTACAAGCAAATGCTGAAATTACACAATAATTTTTACATGTACCGAATTTTTGAACACTGATTTTCTCAAAACAGCATTTGACTCTTGTGCCGGTATGTCAGAACAGCGACGAAGTTATAAGTTACAGAGCGAACCATGTTGTTACCTTTATTAAGGACTAAGGAAATTCTGATAAGTATGAACACATTTTGAAGCTGTGATTCCCATGTTAAGGAAGTGTGCTCTATTCAACGGGCCTTGAATGAGAATGATTTTTCAACTGAAGTAATCGTGAAAAGAGCATCTTTGGAGAGCGGAAGAGGAGGTGTGAAAAGGGGGTCTTTTTTTTTTTTTTTTTATAATTTTTTGTCTTTTAGCATCCGCCTTTATTAAGCAATATTATTGTATATTTAACACGTATTGAATGAACAATATTTTACCTTAACTTACTTGTTTTTAAACAGATACTTTCTGCAAAAAGAAACATCACCATAACTGTCATAATTATGTTGGCTTAAGATTTGTAAATAAATCGGTCACGTGGTCTTGGGAAACAAAAACAAACTATGTTGGTATTCAACAGGGTGTTAAAAAAGCACATTATAATACAAATAATTATTAGTATTTAATATTCAATATGGTGTGCACATAAATTGCAAAGTGGTAAATTTATCAGGGTGGTACATGGAGGGTCAATGAAACCCGTTCCACTTAGAGTAGTGAGTGGCAAGTTTGTCTTTTCTGGTAGCAATTTGGCGGTCAATTTCAATAGCCTCTTGAACAACACAGGAATATGGAGAGTTTAAGTTTCACATTATTTAATTTACACTTGTATATATAACGTTTGGCCAATAGAATAATAAAATTAATTGCAAGGTTTGGCTTTTTAATCTTATGCCCGAAAAAAATATTTTCTTCTGTTATTGATATTTGTTGACCAGATTTCCGTTTTATCCAGATAAATAGTTCTGTCCAAAAGGTATGCACGACATTGCAATAAAAGAGAAAATGTTCAATTGTTTCAATTTCTTGTTCGCAGAAAGCACATTTGTTATTGCTGCTTATATTTATTTTACAGAGAAATTCATTTTTGGCTATTATTCTATGTAGTAGTTTGAACTGAAAATTTTGAGTATTTGAATCAATTGCACATTTAAAGGCTAAAAGAAAGATGTCATTCCAATCATTTTCGTGATTTGGCATTGGTCTTTTCCATTTGTCTTTAATTCTGTTTGGCATGATATAAACATTGTTCAACATTTGTTCTCTTAATGTTCTATTGCAATGTTGACAGGTGAAGATTTGGAAGATATGGTCATCAAATATTTGATTATTTTCGTTTGGTTTGATTGTGTTCGAATCTATCTTATTTTTCCATATTTTTGGAATAGCGGAAACTAATTGGATATAGTCGAACCATTTGAAGTAATTCTGAACTTTTTCTTTAATTTCAGCTAAGGTCTTAATTTTCATATTGTTTGTAACAATGTCCTTCATATATACTATACCAGCTTTGTACCAATTCTTCCACCAAGCAAGTTTCTTATCTATTTTAATGCTGGAATTAAGCCAAATAACTTGGTCCAATATGTCGGTTTCTGTTTTTGGTTCTCTATAATGGATATTTGCCCAACATTTCACAATACTTCTAGTAAATGGATTTTCTATTTTATCAATAAAAGGTTCAGTACAGTAAAAATTACATTTAAATAAAAACATACCACCATATGCTTCCAGAGAATTAGCCATTACTGTTTTCCATCGAACATCTTCACTTTTATCATAAAACCTTTTAATCCATACAATTTTCAACATGTTACAAAAACTTCTGCATTCGGGCATTCCAAGGCCACCATCTTTAACAGGCAGAATGAGATTTTTCTTTTTATTTTATCTGGTTTACCATCCCAAACGAAATCATAAAGTATATTATCAAGGTCATTAAAAAAAGATTCCGGTGGGTTTGCAAATACAGAAAAAGGATATACAAGTTTAGATAAGGCAAATGTCTTAATGAGTGTTATTTTCCCAAGAAGGTTAAATTTCTACCTTTCCATATTTGTAAAGTTTTCTTAATTTCTTCTAATTTGGAGCTAAAGTTTTGCTTAACCATCTGGTTCTGATCATGTGAAATATAAAGCCCAAGATATGAAATAGCTGTATTTGACCATTGGAGGTTTCTTTCAACAAAGTGTATTTGGTCGGAAGTTTTTAAACTACCCAACCGTAATATTATACTTTTGTCATAATTAACTTGTAAGCCAGAGAAAATAGAAAACTTGTCCAGAATGTTCAACGTTTCGCCGACTGACTCTTTTGAACCATCAATGTATACAATTGTATCATCAGCATATTGACTTATCTTAACTTCACATTCTAAATTTGTATCGTTACATACAGATGCTACTTTAATACCCTTAATAATATTTGAGGAACGTATAACATGACTTACAAGTTCACTGCAAATTAAGAAAATATAAGGTGATAAACAACAGCCTTGACGTACACCTCTAAAGATGTTGAAAAATTCTGATGCATAGCCATTATTTATAACACAACTCTGTGCCCCATTTATATAACATTTACCCATTTCTTGAAATCTGAACCAAAACCAAAATGAACTAAAGCTTTGTTTATGCAGGACCATTTAATTTTATCAAAAGCTTTCTCAAAATCAATTATTTGTATTATCTGTATAATTAATTACATCTAAAAGAAGTCTAACATTTTCGCCAATGTATCTTCCTTTGAGAAAACCTGTTTGATCAGAATGGATTAAATTCGGAAGCACTTGTTTCATACGATTGGCCAAAACTTTGGTAATAATCTTATAATCTACATTAAGCAATGAAAGCGGCCTCCAATTCTTCAAATACGAGGGTCATTCAAAAAGTTCTACCTGTTGTATCATAACTTTTGTTCTAATAAAGATAGCTATTTCAAATTTGGCATAACTTTAGTTAAGAATGTTTCCTACACATGGTTCAACAATCATATAAATATCTTATCTAGATTTCTGTAAGTGTCATGAAAACCACAGAGGTTTTCGTTACACCGGAAACGGTCAAAATATGTGCAACATTTTTAAAAGTGGCTCAAATACAGTGAATTAAAAAGGCCATAATATAGTCACGTAGTAATACTATACAGTAAAAAATTTGTACATCATAAGAATGAACATAACATTATGCGGGATGATTAAAAATGCTGACCCAGTCTGCAAATAATGGTAATTCACAAGGATAACAACAATAGGAAAAAATAGCCCCTCCAGAAATAGTATTAAAATCACCAAAGAGAGTTCGTGAAAAAATCGACTTTAATAAAACAAGATACAAAATGGTGGCATTGTAAAGCTTTATTTCTATAATATTTTCATGGTAGGTACCAAAGGCAACCAAATTCATGTTTTTGACTGAACAATGTGGTGTAGTAGCTTCAACTGTTGCTTTTTACATAAAAACGCACTTGGAAAAGTCAGGCTACAGAGAAACACACTATGCTGATATTCGTAAACCTGAGAGGGTACAATACATCCTTTCACATTTTTGGATTCTTGGTAATTCATTTCTGTAACAAGTTTACTTTATCAGTGACAAATGACTTGTTGAACTGTTAGTTACACTCTCATATCAAATTTATTCTGTAACTTGCATAACTTTTGGGTTTACAGATGTTTTTTTCATACATTACCTGCACATATAATTTCAGGTTAAATGTCATTTGATATTTTACCGTTTCCGGTGAACCCGAACTTACTGTGGTTTTCAGGTAACCTACAGAAATCCAGAAAAGATATCGATATGATTGTTTAACCATGTGTAGGTGACATTCTTAGCTATATTTGTGTCAATTTTCAAGTATCTACCTTTAACAGAACAACAGAACAAAAGTTATGATACAACAGGTAGAACTTTTTAAATGACCCTCGTAGAAAGGTATTTTATCTTTTTTTGGCATTAAAGTAATAATTCCTCTTTTTTGAGAAACAGAAAGTTCACCTTTATTGAATGAGTAGTTGATTGATTCGAGTAGTGGTTTACTAATATACGCCCAGAAAGTTTTATAGAATTCACAGGGGAGTCCATCTATGCAAGGAGATTTATTATTTGGCATTGATTTTACAGCATTCCAGCATTCTCGGTTTGACATTTCACCTTCACACAGATTATTGCTGTCATTGTCCAATTTATTTGATTGTGGTTTTAAGAAAATGGAATCCATCAGATTGTCCCGATCAGGATTTTCATCAGAAGAGTATAGATCCCCATAAAAAGATGCTTCAGCTTTTAATATTTCATCTTGATTCTTGATTTCAACCCCATCAACAACAAGTTTTTGGATAACCTTTTTTTCAGATCTAGTTTTTTCAAGATTCAAGAAAAATTTACTATTTTTTTCTCCTTCTTCAGCCCATTGAACTCTTGATCTAATATAGAAACCTTTGGCCTTTTCTTCAAATATATATTCTAGAGTCTGTTCTTTTTCAACTAATTTGGCTTTTAGATTTTTATCATTTGGGTTTTCTTTCAACCTTAGATCAATATCGTTTATTTCGTTAACCAATTCTTTTATAACCTTATCAGTATATTTTCTTTTTTTCGATGCGAATTGAATGGTGCAGTTACGCACATTCATTTTGATCATTTCCAAAATTGTATTTGGATTATTCTCTTTGCATTCGTTAATTGTTGCATGAATGTTTTCTTTCACTAATTTACGAGGGTCATTCAAAACGTTCTACCTGTTGTTTCATAACTTTTGTTTTATTAAAGGTAGCTACTTGAAAATTGGCAAAAATATATCTAAGAATGTCATCTACATATGGCGAAACAATCATATCAATATCTTTTCTAGATTTTTGTAAGTTACCTAAAAGCCACAGTAAGGTTCCGGTACACCGGAAACGGGTGAAATATCTAATGGCATTGCACCTGAAACTATATGTGCAGCTAAGGGATGAACAAACATCTGTATTCCCAGAATTTATGAAAGTTACAGAACAAATTTGAAATGAAAGTGTACCTAACAGTCCA
>JXSR01S034002.1:170199-180360 GCA_000969725.1 Ophiothrix spiculata
TCAAAAATGATCCTTGTGAATTTGATCCATTTGTATATATTGATCCTTAAAGGATCAAAATAAAATGATCCCTAAGAGTGTTGATTCACCCTTCGATCCTTCCTGGTCACGCCATGCTTGCAATAGTATACTTGACTGCCCCGGGAGATGTTTCCAATTATGTTCACCCAAACACTCATACACGCTACAATTTTACTGAGGAAAATATGATTCGAATTTGTTAAAAAATTATAGAACATTATGTATTTTGTTATTCAAAATACACATTCGGAACCTGGATTTGAACCATCGATCTCCGACATCAGAGTCGGTCGACCTATCAATTGAGCTAACCATCTCACACAGTCCTGGAGACATTATATGTCAATATATTCAACCGCGAAAAACTACGGCTTTTCAGCAAATCATTTTATGTTCCTCATTTTGGATGGCGCTATACTGTTTTGGTCTATTTTTTTACCTGCAAAACGACATCGACTTATGGCATATATGCTATACTGTGGTGTTTCGAGGTATTAAATTAATTTTCACATGAAATGCACAATTTTTCAACACAGCGAGAGCGAGCCATTCAAATCGCAAGGTCTGAGTTACATGCACGTTGCTTGCATCAGATGACCCGTAGTGACAAAAGGCGCTAGTTATCGAAATCTTGGTGCCTTGTTATTGCAATACAAATCGCAGGCAAGTATGAAGAGCTGATATTAGGTACCTTTCATACACCACATCAGGTTATTTATTTCTCCTTGTTTTATCTTCAATTTCAAAGTCTTATAGGCAAAATATTTTCCAAATTTCATCAATCTGAGTTTTCATATTTTTGCTAGCGGAATCGACCAAACTGACATCTTTTTATCTTCTAAAACAAGATTGATGTAGGGGTCGAAATTCGTATGTTTAAAAGCTCAAAATCGTTGATTTTCATAGAAAATACCATATAATGCATCATTTTCTACCAATAACAAAAAAATTCACTCACATTATAAAGGGAAAAAATCAAAATTTTCATACCCACGTTCCCAATTTGCATTTGCTTTCTCCTTGTTCAAATAATTAGGGTTTAAAGTCCGCTTTATTGGCAGGTCACGTTACTAAAAAAAAATCTCGCCACCAAGATTTTGTAATATCGATCGCGAGATCTGGAATACACATTGCTCATTATAAGCTCATTTGCATAGGACGACAGGACACACTGTGATAGATCCATCAACTAATTTAATCCTCATCCTCGAAGTATATACGCCGGGGAAGTAGTCACGTCATAATTTATGTAAATCACCAAACACGTGCGTTTTGGACCCAAACAAACGGGTTGGACAGTTGTGCCACACGTTAAGTCTATGGGAAAAAAAGTCAGACTCCTATTTCATACCATAACATTCGTCTAAAACAAAAATAAGGGACAACATGCAGACCTGTTATGGCTCATTCTCCGATACACCGTGCAACTTTGGTTAGAGAAACGTTGACATTTCGACTACTAAAAACTCATGAAAAACATACAAAATCATAAACTCTTTATGGTTTCTGAAGAAAAAAAAGTGCATGGGAGATGTTTTAAAAATACTTGAGTTTTAACCATTGTATTCCCTATTCCTAAATTTCGTATCTGTCGTTTCGTATCTGTTTGAATCTTTTTTTTTAAATATTCATTATTGAGAAAATTAGTTTTCTTACAAACTTGATCTTTACACTAAATTAGGAGCTCTACACATACTACACTGTGGTGTAGTATTTCGTTCATAGTGTACCGCGTTTTGCGATAAGGCAGCAAAATGTGCGTTTCGTATCTGTCGCGACGTGACAGTCACATAGGTTTTTTTTGTTATTAATATCCTTGTAAATCATTACTGTAAATAATAATTCTATATAACATATATGTTATTCAACACTGAAGTTTACTTGATAAACCTAATGCGGAATCATCCATCAACAAATTCATTTTCACAGTTTGTTATCGATTTTAGAATCTACTTCGTATCTGTTTGCAATATTGGCGACATGCTTTAAAAAGCTCTTATGCCATATCAAATACTTAATATAGTTAAATTTTATATGTCATTATCAATACCTATTACGGGCTGTTAAATAGCGTGCATTGCGTTTGATATGCCCGAATATTTTAGGAATGGGGGCACTTAAAACATAAAAAGTATGGCTGGCGACAAGGGGAAAAGTAACGATTTTGCATTTTCAGATTAATCGTTATCTACTTTCCTGGCATGCTAAAATGTTTAGCTTCACACATGTTACTAATGTGACCCTAATGTATCAATTAGACCACTCAAATTATTTGTAATAGGCTTAACAAACGGCAAAGTTGCACACTTTATCGGAGAATGAGCCTTATACTGGACGGGACCCCTGCCGTTATTTTTGTTTTCCAACCGAGAAAAATCAGTCTGATTTGTATGTTTACGTACGCCTATTATGTTTATACGTATGATCTAGTTAAGGAGCGAGATGAAATGCCGTGAGCATTTCGTGAAGAAAGCAAGACACCTATCTAGACATCTTAAGTGGGACCTAAAGAATATGGAAAGCAATGTTGCAAAAATTCCAGACGCGTAGGAGGGCGCTTTTAGCCTAATTTAAAAATGGCTACCAAATATACCATATTTACTAGTCATAAAGTGACATACCAAACGGAATACCGTATCAAAAATAACATTTGCTTGTTAAAGCATTACTATTTTGTCCAAAGTACACGTAAATGTACCATGTACTCATATTGTCATGAGGGCGCTTTAATGCGTTTTTACAAAGTGAATGCCATAAAGGTGTAAGTGCAAGATGTCGCACAAAAAAATACCGAGCATTTCATGAAGAAACTAAGCCATCTTTATATAGGCCAAGAACATTAGCTCTATAGGGGCCAAAAGGTAGAAAAAAATAAGACACAGCTGATTTTTTCAGGAAAGGTCCTCCTTGAGGTCAGAAACAAGTACTTTCCCCTTAGGGGAACATACCTTTTTTTGGAAAAATTCAAAATGGCCGCCATTTGCCCTGTAAAAATCAGAAATTATCCGGTTTTCAATACTCTACAAATGCCTCATACACAAAATCCTTGCCAAATACAGTATTTTAGGAAGAGGGAATGTTAAACAAAAACATCTAAAATTACTATGCTGCATTTAACCCCTGAATTACTCATTTAAAATTCCAAATGGCCACCAATCTGACCAAAAATGATAGTCCTATCAAACATTTTTCAATAACATCAAATTTGTATGTTTTAATTTTTTTGAAAATACAATATTTTCAAAATAATAAATTGAAAATGGCTTTGTGGGTAATAATAGCAGCATTCTTTTCAAAACAAGGGTGTAAGCATATTTCAAATCCAATTTGGAACCTGTTCTGATATCCAAAATGGCCGCCAAAGACGTTTTTATATGCCAAAATGGGTTGGGGGCACTTCAAAACAAATCAAAAACAACATTTTCAAAATAATCATTTGAAAATGCCGGGATTTGTGGTTGACAATAACAGCATTCTTTCCCAAATAACGGTGTAAGCATGTTTCAAATCCCATTTGGAGCCTGTTCTGAGATCCAAAATGGCCGCCAAAATATGCTGTTATGTGAAAAAATGGGTTATGGCCACTTCAAAACAGTATCAAAAACACACAGTTTTTAAAATACTCATTTGAAAATGACTTTTTGGTAACAATAGCAGCATTCTTTCCCAAATGAGGGTGTAAGCATATTTCGAATCCAATTAAGAGCCTGTTCTGAGATACAAAATGGCCACCAAAGTATGTTTTCATCTGAAAAAATGTGTTATGGGCACTTTAAAACAGTATCAAAAACACAAATGTTTCAAAATAATCATTGGAAAATGGCTTTGAGGGTAACAATAGCAGCAATTCTTCCCAAATAAGGATGTAAGCATGTTTCAAATCCAATAAGAAGACCGTTCTGAAATCTAAAATGGCCGCCAAAATACGATTTTAGGCATAAATATGGGTTAAGGTGACTTGTACTATAATAATAATAATATATAATAATATCGGCATTTATATTGCGCCTTTTCCAGTGGATACAAAGCGCTGGCCATTATTATTACGCCGTAACAAGGGAATCGTCAGAACCATTTCGCCTTAAACTAGGCCATTTGCGGCCAATGACCGAAGGCGCAGACCTATTTCCCCCCTAAACAGCTCCCCAATGCGCTCGGGTCGACGAGGCAAGTGTGATAAAGTGATTTGCCCAGGTTCACAACACGTTGGCACTAGCGGGGCTCGAACTCACAACCTTCCGTTTATGAGTCCTGCACTGTTCCGCTAGGCCACACGCGCCCATGTGCTGTACTGTGATCCAAAATGGCCGCTGAAATAAAATTTTAAGCACAAAAATGGGTTAAGATGACTTTAAAACGATATCAAAAAAACACCAAATGGCTTTGAGGGTAAAATTAAGATCATTTCTTCCCAAAGAAGATGTTAGCATGTTTCATATACAATATGGAGCCTGTACAGAAATTCAAAATGGCCGTCATAATACAATTCCATGTATGAAAATGAGTTGAAGTGACTTTGAAACGGTAATAAAAAGCACCAAATGTTCAAAAATAATTGATGACAAATGGCTTTGAAGGTAACTAGGAGTATTTGTATCCAAATAAGGTTGTAAGCATATACTAAATCCAATATTTGTAATGTTTCAAAGTCACTTATATCCATTTTCTTGCATAAAATTGTATTTTGGCGGCCATTTTGTTTCACAGTACAGGCTCCATCATAAATTTTAAACATGCTTACAACATTATATGGGAAGAAATTGTTACCATCAAATTCATTTACCATCTATCATTTTGTACATTTGGTGTTTTTGATACCGTTTTAAAGTCATCTTAACCCATTTTTGTATTTAAAATGTTATTTCAGCAGCCATTTTGGATCACAGTACAGGCTACATATAGAATCTGAAACATACTAACACCTTTATTTGGGAAAAAATGATCTCAGTTTTACCCCCAAAATTTGAAAGCCATTTGCCATCAATTATTCTTTTTTAGTGTTTTATATACCATTTAAAAGTCACTAAACCCATTTTTGTGACTAAAATCGTGGCTCCCATTTGATGATGGATCCCACAATAGGTTCAAAATTGAACTTTAAACATTTTAACACCCTTATTTGAGAAGAAATGCTCCTATTGCTACCTTAAAAGCCTTTTTACATCAAATATCTTGAACGTTTGATGTTTTTGATACTGTTTCGAAGTACCTCTAACCTATATCTGCACATAGAAATGCATTTTTGCGGCCATTTTGGATATTAGAACAAGCTCCAAATTTGATTTTAAACATGCTGACACCCTTATTTGGGAAGAAGTGCTGCTATTTGCTACCCACAAAGCCATTTTGTATTGATTAACTTAAAAATTGTGTGTTTGTTATACTGTTTCGAAGTACCTCTAACCCATTTTTGAACATATAAACACATTTTGGCGGCCATTTTGAGCTATTTTGGAACTCAAAATATGCTCCATACTCAATTTGAAAGTCCCCCTTTGAAGAAGAAATGCGGCTACTGTTCCTTCAAAGCCATTTTCCATCGAATATTTTGAACATTTGGTGTGTTTGATATTGTTTTCAAGTGCCTCTAACCCATTTTTGCAGATAAAAACACATTTTGGGGGTCATGTTGGATCTCAGAACAGTTGCCATTTTTAATATGATAAGCTTACAATACAAGTAGGGGATAAATGATCTAGTTGTCACCCTAAATGTTATTTCCTGTTGATTTTTTATGATTTTCAGACATTTTAAAGGCTGTTTTGATCGATTTTAATGGAAATCAGCTATTTTTGCGGTCATTTTAATTTAAAATATGCACATGAAATAATTTGGAATCAGATGTATTTGCCACAGCTTTGGAAGTCAATTTCCTCTAATAATTATACAAAATATGTTTTACAAGATACTTTTAGGCCATTATAATGAAAATATAGTATGTTGGTGGGAATTTTGGCGGCCATCTTGGATTTCTTGCTTGAGGCCAGGTTTTTTTTTTTTACTTTCGAGAAAAAATTGTGTTTGAGGGTCATATAAGAAATTTATAAAGGTAGGTTAGGTTCTGGACCCAACTAAATCTTTATGGCCAATGCATTATAAGTTAATGCAAAAAAAAAATCTTTTAAACCATTTTTTGCCAAAATGGCGGCCATTTTGAAATTTTTACACTCCAATTGAATATCAAATTAAATGGAAAGAGCATTCATATGCATCTAAATATATCCTGTACTTGTGGCCAATGCATTATAAGTTAAAGCAAAAAAAATCTTTTAAACCATTTTTTTGCCAAAATGGCGGCCATTTTGAAATTTTTACACACCAAGTGAATATCAAATTAAATGGAAAGAGCATTCATATGCATCTTAATATATCCTATATTATAAAACTCCTGTTTATTTACTATAAATGTATTTGTTAACCACCTGTTTTGTGGTAAAAAAATGATATTTCCTCAATATTTGGTGAAAATGGCGGCCATTTTGAATTTTGGCTTAAAAAGTAAGTTCCCCTAAGGGGAAAGTTGGGGACTTTTGATAGGTTGTTACTGATGGTACTAAGAACATTTCCTGAAAAAATTAGCTGTGTCTTATTTTTTCCAGGTAGAAACCTAATGTTCTTGGCCTATATTCAGAGGATCATATAGAATAGAAAACAAAATGTTGCCAAAAGGTAGCCGCATCAGGACAGTTTCCTGGACCGTTTTCAAAATGGCCCCCGAATTCCAAACATTACCTTGAATAAGCTACCTTTTGTATTTGATTTTCAATAAAGATACAATTAACGACGTTGATTTTTAAATCGTATGTAAGGTAGGTAAAGGTAAAGTCGAAACCGAAGCTTGTTTGCTAACGGCCGTGGTGCCCATCTCCATTTCCTTAGCGTTTAGGCCAGACTCCACTACTGTGTATGTCTGTGGGGTGTACGCCACTCCTCCCGCACAAACGAGTCTGCCAAGTTTACCTTCCCAGTACTTTTTACATACTGATACCCATTTCTGTCACCTGGATGGAGAGGAACAATGTGGACAAAGAATCTTGCTCAAGGACTCAACACTGCAGTGACCGGGCCGGGGCTTGAACCCACAACCTCTCGATTATGAATCCAATGCTCTAACCACTGCGCCACAGTGCTCCATCGTATGTAAAGTAGGATAAAAAGCTGTACCCGGTTGCATATTCCATTTTCAAAATGGCCGCCAAAATAGCATGTTTTATCCTAATGAATCAAAATAGCCTGTAAAATGTCTAATATCATAAATGAATAATAGTATACAAATATATACTGACTTGAAGATCTCTGGTTAAAACTATGGGCCTGAAGTGACTAAAATTTAGCTATTTTACTTCGGGGCTACGCCCCTCAGTAAAATAGATAATTTTTAGTCACTGAAGTACTATAGTTTTAATCCAGAGATCTGAAAAATGTCAGTATATATTTGTTTTATATACTGTTTTAATAAATTTTTAAATAATGTAATTTTTACGTGCCTAACGGCCTAATTAAATCAAAAAAGGCACTAACGAAATGCTATATTGCAAGCAATAGGTTAATGCGCGTATTGGCTTGCGTGTCTAAGTTTGTTACGCGCGTAAGTCCGTGCGTGAAAGTGACGCGGCTATAAATTACGCAGAAAACCCGTAAATAGTCTTTCAAAACCCGTAATTAATAGACCTTTTCAAACCGATCTTTTCCGGAGCTTCCCGAAAGCTTTCAGCACAATCCGATTGTTTCCGGAAATAAAAAGTACCTCATTGCCTCATCGTTTGACAAAGTTCGACACTTCTACAATATGTTTCCAACAACGACGAACGTTGCCGTTTTTATCATGCACTTTTGAGGTACTATAATTTTATTTTCATTGTCGTCTGCCGCGTATACGCAGCTGTGGCACGTGACCATATTTTCCGAAGTTTTCCGATCGCTGTTTGAAAAGGTCTATAGTCTTTTGAAACCCGTAAATAGTCTTTTCAAAAGAACTATTTACGGGGTTTTCTAAAGATGGTTGAAACTATTTGAAATAATGTCATAGGGTATCATATCAACACGTTAAATTTATTAAATCAGTATATAAAAAGGAACATATAGGAATACAACACGACCGTTTGTCCCAATGTAAATGCCACTCATACATTTTACATCCAAAATGGTGCCCGTAACGGATCCAAAATGGTCCCCATTATTTAAAACAAAAACGACAAAAACTACTACGGTTGCAGAATACAGCCATATTTTCCTCATTTCAAGTTTTATTTCTTTAGCCTGAAGTCTAATCTCACAAATCGGACCAAAGTAGATTTAAAGGGCTTTCATAAATTCTTCATATGTTGAGACTGGAGTGGTATAACTAAACGGAACAAAAAGCATGTTATGTTGCCAATGAGGTCATAACTTATTTTGAACTGGGCAATAGATGGGGCTAAAGACAGTGCAATTTTAAAACACTTGTGGATAAGCCACAGAGTCTTAGTATTTACGTAAAACACAGCTACACTGCGATAATTATCGTTTTCAGTGTAGGGTACATATCTATCTTGTGTAAACAAGAAAATCTTCTTTTTTCAGTTTGCACCCTGTATAATATACGTGTTTTTGTCCCGGGTCTTTGTATAATTGGTATCCTTATAATATGATCTTTGAATATTTAAAAAAATGTATACTTTTATGGTCTTAAAATGTACATATTTAATCCTATGTTGAGAAATATTCAAATTTGTGAAGTTTTTTCGCATTTAGTGGCATGTTACACTTTTTCTGACCAATTAATGACTTATGATCTTATGCAAATTATTACTGTCAAATATACGCAAGTGTCCTAACACATTTTTTCAAAGATTGTAGTCTTAAATTGTCCGCTACTACCATTACTACTAAACATATCCCAGTTCCCTAGCTCCGTGCCTCAGCTAAAGCCGAGAGGTAATCTTTTACTTCATGAATACTAGATCGCTGGGATCATAAGAAGCTATAAGATTCAACCCTGTTTGTTATTGGCTTTGCAGACAGCTGCCCGTCTTGAGCCTTTGATCCATGGAGTTGAGAAAAATATGGTGCCAACAATGATATAAAATTATCAGAGAGTTTTTGAAGGATTTTATATGATAATAAAGGGAAAATGCCTGTGATAATTTTTGGTTAAAAAGTTCAAATATTAATTGATGAAAATATCGACCATTGAGAAAGAAAGACCCGAAGAAAGGCAAATGAATTAACACGATAACCTAAAATAATTCAGTTTGTTTGTTAACACTTAAGTGCATAATGTGTTTTAGAATCCCGTTAGTGCATGATGAGAGGGGGGGGGGGTCCATATGAACCCATGATTTTGATCGCTTTAAAAACAATGTTCTCCACATTATTTATCTTTGAAACTTTACACAGTGATAGACCATCTCAATACAATTCATATGAAACAAAAACAATAAATATCCGTCATTCCATTTCAAAATGGCGGCCAGATATGTAATAATAATGGTACCAAGTGCAGCAAATCGACTAAAATTGATTCAACAGTTAGATAAAACTGGGGCAAATTCAACAACGTCCGTGCAGAACGCAATTAAAATTAGGATGTTCAATCAATGCCGTTGGGTTATTGAAATTATAAGCACCACTGTAAAACTCCATAGCAGCTGGCTTTGAAATAAGTTCCCAGACAAACACTCCCGGTCAAAAGTGTTTGCACACAAAATCTTTAACCAGCCATATCTCGAGAACCGTTCATCAAGTTTGCGTCATATTTTTTCGTATTTATATTTTATATATAGATCTAAAGAACTCAACAGGAATTGAATTTACCGCAATTGAAAATATGGCGTGCTAAACATACTGTATAATTTCTTCCGCACATTCAAATACATAACTGCACATTTGTTGGAAAACTTATGACCTAAAAATGTTCTTTGCGGTTACACGGTGATAACAAGCACTGAACTAATAAAGTACATAGGTACATAGCAAAAAGTGTGTGTGGTGTATATATGTTCCAGGAAATCGGCCATTTTTATTGTTATGGAAGAACGAATATTAGAGGAAACATAGATTATCTATATTGGATACATTAGGCACCTATAAAAAACATGAATTTTTTCAAAGTCTTGATCATTTGATATAATAATTACGTTTTTTCCCGTATTTAAGGGT
>JXSR01S034002.1:180410-201323 GCA_000969725.1 Ophiothrix spiculata
TGGATACATTAGGCACCTATAAAAAACATGAATTTTTTCAAAGTCTTGATCATTTGATATAATAATTACGTTTTTTCCCGTATTTAAGGGTGCGCAAACACTTTTGACCGGGCGTGTATATATAATCTTTCAAATATACAAAATACAGCAAAGTTGCTAATTCTGAGTTTGAGCTAGGTAGAAAATGAAAATTGTGTGCGTAGGTGACTCTCCCACGGATATATTTTAGCCAAAAATAATCTGACATGGCCATAAAACTTCAATATTTTCATATTTAATAATGTTTTCCATACTTAACGAACTGATTTGTTAAATATAATACACTATAATTAATCAAAATTTTATTATACAACAAAATCGACCTCCCAATCTTTTCAGTAATTTTTTAATAAGTTGGCGGGCAACTGATGACTACCAATAAGTTTGTTGGCAACACATTACTAATAAGTAACGGTAGAGTATTTTCTTTTGAATTGAACCTTACTGACTATATTTTAATGTCATCTGCTTAATGATTTAAATTAGTGTTAATTAATGTTCCCCCAAAGGCTCAAAACTTCAATGCGTTGTAAGCGTATTTTGTTATTACTTTGGCTACTCGACAATATACGACGTTGCTTTAGAAATGCATATTTTCTCAAATTCTGATGTCTTTGACTTGTGTTTCATAGCAGGTGGAAATAAACGAAATGAAACAAATAAAATTATAGCGTAAATGCAACATAAAAATCATAATTGAAAAGAACAAGAACGTTCTCTTCTTCGTTAGTTGAATAATGGAACAAATCTCTTGACAATGCAAATCCTGATACTCTATATCGTTGACTTCAATTTTCGAGCTATATTTACGTGTTAAACTGATGTACTCCTGGAAATTCAAACAGACGAAAACAAATTATACAACCTTTTCAATGAACATTTCAAGCTAAATCGGTTGCATAATCTCAGAATATATCCTCTATCACATCTTTAGTATGCATGCTTTCTTCTTTATCTCGGAGTCAATTTTCGCTTAATTGCATTTCGAAATAACAATGCTGTGAAGAAAACTACATCATGACTTATCACTTCTTAAGGGCAAATAAGTAATGATCTGATATCATTGTTGCTTACCCGTATCGCACCATGTAATCAATGTAATTGACGACGCAAGAACGATGTTTTGGTCCACATCATCAACTAATATTATTTATGCATTGAACAAGAAGACGTGTCCAATAAGTTCGTGCCCTGAAGTATATAGCATTAAATATGAATAAGAATGTTATGTAGTTTGATTTAATTGATGATTATTTGGAAAGTTTCAAAAAAATCTGCTTCCGTTTTTCTTTTATATTCAAATGTGTCTGTTAAAGGTTCCTTAATTTTAAAAGTTCAGATTACTTAATTACAGGCATTTAAAAAAAACCTAGAATTATCATGATAGCAAGAATTCTCACATTCATTTTAGCAGAAAGTAGGAGAAGTCACTGTGCTTTAAAAATGACACCCCACTCAGTACGGTTAAATGGTGCATTAATGCAACAAATCTGCTCTCAATGTATGAGACACTATGCTACCTACACATAATTCTGTGACGCGAATGATAAAAGGTTCCCCCACCCGTCACAACTTTGTTAGGAAAACTATCATAAGTATGTTCATTCATTGAAACTATTACGTCCAAAAACGGGTTTGAAAGCCACCATCTTAATCACCACTCATACTAATTTTAGTAACTTATTTGGCTTGATTTTACTTAAATATGATTAAAATGGTAAATTTTTATCTTTTTCGACAATCGGGTAAAAAAACTCAGTAACTTATGTTCTCAGCAAGAAAAAGTGTCCCAGGAAATCTGCAATAGACTACTTTCCTATTCACGCTAAAGGGCAAACACCACTAAATCACTCCACGTTTTGTGTAATAATTTTATTTCCGTTGAAAAATCTTCGATTTTTGCAGTACAAGGATCTCTTCAGACAATTTTTTATTTGATTTATATGTCAAATTTGGGTTTAACCTAAAAATCGAAGTCTGTACAATACTTTGGCAATCCCAAAATTCGAAATTCGAAATTGTAATCCTCACAAAAAAGTATACCCTCGGAACGGTAAAATGGCGAGATCGCGTTTTCAGGCCCAAAAAACGGGTAAAAAATAACAGGGGCTAATTTCAGGCTCTCGTACCGCGAAAATGAGATTGAAGACCCCCCCCCCCATACATGGAAACTTGAAAACGTATTTGTCCCCCAAAATTTATGGAAAGCCAGGTTAAGCCTAACTAAATTCGTGAAATCTGGAACTGTTTTGCTTTTTGGAATTTCAAGTTAGAAGGGATTTTTTACATTTTGACCAATTTTTGGCATTCTTTTTACAAAGATAAAAAATCAAAACTTTGAGAAAACCCTCCTTAGGTATTTGTTGTAGATTCTAAAAAGCAAACAAGTTTCACAAATGCAAATTTTGGGTAAAAAATACGGTTTTTGGCATATTCTGCTAAAATTGACATTTTTAGTATAAAAAAAACTAATATCATCATTATGGATTCAAAGTAAATATCCGCTTCTAAAAATGTATACTTTTATATAGTTTATGCAATTAGTTTGAGAGTTAGATGTACTCTAACGGTTCATGCCATTTCAAGGTCTACCCAGGCTTAATACCATATGTTGCTTCATTCGTAACGTTTTAATCCGAGTTTTCGAAGTACCGATGTAGGAGTGTCACGGCCCTGAATGGTACGGCCCTAGATCGCCGTTTGGCGTCCAAACTTACAGCCGGTACCCAGTGTAGAATACTTCGGATTAGCGTGTTAATTAAATGAAAATAACATCCAATCTAATGATGTGATCTTGTGAGAATCTTGATTAAATATTCAAATGTTTATTTAACGGGCCCCGCCCAAGCCCGTAGGGGGTGCGGTGCGGTGGGGGCGTCGCACCCCCCCCCCCCCAATTTGACAATTTACAAAAAAGGTCCACAAAAATTCCCTAAATGACCACTAAAAGAACACCTAAAGCAACAAAACAAGTAAATGTAGGTCTTTTTTTAATAAAATACCACACAAAATGCTTGGAAAACTGCTAAAAAACTACTAAAATTAGTTTAGGGTCGACCAAAACGAAAATATTCCTCCAAAAGGTCCACTTTTGGAAAATCCGCACACCCCTTTAAAAAATCCTGGCTACGGGCCTGGCCCCGCCGCCCACGGTTTGATTTTATGGAACACGTACTCTCCAGAAAGGCTAAAATATAAACCGCAAGTACAAGGTCTAAATCTGGTTTGAAAGGAATATCTTTAAATGAAAACAATGTTCGACTTTCTTCAGAAAGCTTTCTTAAAAATAGCCCTACTCATCAGGTTAAGTGGATGTGTGGAAATGAGTACTACGTGCAGTTGCCTATACAATCTTTTGCAACACATTAAGCATTTACCCTATTTTAAATAACAATTCAGTTTTTGTAATGCAGGATCTTACTGTTGATACATTATCCATATTTTGTTGTTTCTTCAATTTTCAAACTAAACATCCACTCTCAGAAACCTTTTCTAAGTTCTATAAAATAAAAACAGAAGCAGATATTTACTTGAAACCTTTATATATTTATCAATGAAGTTGACCTAAATATATAACATAACTCCTATCGCAGGCCATAAACTTATAAAACACCTCTAGAAGTACTAAAAATCAGGAATATAGCGTCATACAAAACACGCTGAAATAAGACAAACACAGTATTTTCATTCCTTTCGATTTATAAACTAGGAATCAATGCCGTTACATGATTGTAATTGAGGTCTAACTGAATTGAAGCACATCTCAGAAGATTTAGCAAATATCTGTAAAGATTTACCAAAGATTGTCTGGATCGACCAGAAAAAGCGTTTCCAAAGATGCCTGCAATCATTCAATTCCCCATAGAATGCTTTCGTGCGAATCAGTGTCAGCAAATTGGTTCATCAACCCTTGGCTTGTAAGCAAAAATACAACCCATGAGTGATGATAAATTGGACTTATTCAAGGTGTATACATAAAAGACAAACATTTAAGGCCAAAGATAAAAAATAGTCTGTCTCAGTTCCCGCGCGCATATCTTTTAAAAATCCAAATCTAGCGAATTTTTTTTAGGTTTGTGAGAGATTTTCAGTTTTTTTCATCTTTTTTTTCCTACTGGGGGAAAAAGTGAAATGAACGGCCGCGAAGCGGTCGCGAAAAAAAACATAGTGGCCGAAAAATGCAATAAAAAATAGGGGTATTTTGCACAATTATGTAAGCTCGTGCGGTTTTCCACCTCATGGGTAGGCTGCCGGTTTTCCGCCGTCGGCCATCTGTCTACCTGCTTCTGCAGTAGTGTGTATTTTTGCTAAAACGTAGTTGTGTTTACTTTTATATATTTATATCCTGCTCTGTATGTAGGCATTGTGCCATTTTTGAAAGCGCTACGATCTTGACGTAGCAGCGCTATATAAGCATTTGTTTGTATGTATGTATCTGCGTAGCCCTTTTTTACTAAAAAACAACAACAACAAAAAACGCATAGCGCTTAGGGTTTTGACCTTAAGTAAGCTGAGACAGAGTTCTTTTTTTTTTTGGCCTAAAGATTGCTATTACATTGAAGAATACCACTTTCTTGTCTTTCATACACTTGTAATTTATATTTCATTTTGTTCATTTTAATCTGTATATTTCATTTTTTTACTTTGTCATTTGGAATATATATGTGACCCGTCATAAAATTGATTTTTTGGTCTCATCTGAAAGATTATATTTTAAGCTTTAAAATGACACATTGCTTTTGGTTATTGGATGTTCGATTACAAAGTTACATCCAAATTGGTAAAAGGTATTGGGTTGATTCCGAAAACTAAAGTTCTGAGAAAATCAAGTTTAAAGTTTCTGTACTGGTAAAACGTGTATGGAGAAAGGAATTTTATCTCGGTTTTTAAAACATTTGTCTTATGTTTTGGATGTTGGAACCTGATTAATATGATAGAATACACTTCAACGGTAACGTTTCTGATGAAATTAGAAAATTCGACCTTGGACGTGATTTTTGACTATGCTAAGCTTCAATGGCATGTATCTTGTAATTTACTATGCCGGTATTAAGGTACCTTTCGATATGATGGGTCACATATGGCAAAGTCTCACACATAAAAAATCCATTGGCAATAGAAATGTTTTAATTGAGGATAGAACCTCCTTTATGAACTCTGGAAATACTAGACAAAGCACTCCCAAAGCAAAACTGAAAAGGGGGAAAGATTTGATTTTAGTTAACACATAGGGCCAATAATCAACCCTCTTTGAAATCAGAAAGATCTGAACAACTCTGTCGATTAAATGACACTTCAGTATCAACATTAAGTGCCAAATCTCCGTCGCCTGAAAAGGGGGAAAGAGTGAAGAACCAATGACCTTACATGAATGTACATAATTGTGTAGTTAAAAACGTCAGATAAAAATTGATCTCCAGGAAGTGACGGATTGACATCAGAATTTTATAAAAACTTTATGAATGTAATTAAAGACTTAGTGATTCTTTAAATGAAGGATATCTTTCAAGGAAATTATCATTCGCTGATGATATGGTCACACAAGGCGACCAATGTCTGTTAATCGAAAGAAACTGCAACGCCAATGCAATAGGAATCACAGTCCCCTGATCTTACTGTCCAGGTTGTGCAGTAAAGTATTATAGACTAACAACTCTCACGTTAGTTTCACACTTTATTCCGTTATGGTCCATTGGAGGCGGACTTTGATTCCAAGGGGACTTTGATTACTTTTACACCGGTATGATATCATACGACATCCGTAAATGCTTGCGATTCCCAGTTGGTTACCGGTCAGACGCCGTTGGTCATGGGACCATAACTGAAGACATACGATACATATACATATCCTTAACATAAATGCAGTTCTAAATTATTATGAAGTTATATATGTTTTGAAAAGTCCTTATTTTCTTCGTGAGACAGGTTTCTGGTTTTGTTTTGTTTTTCTGATTTGTGTAATTTTTGAAATTACGCGTCCAAAGAGAAAGTTAAAAATCATATCGGAAGGTATCTAAAAAAACTGCACGCAAAGATACTCTTTAAAAATCCAATATGGTTGCCGTTGCCATGGCAACAGATGACGCAGCATACGTGAAATGTAATAAAATGAATTAAATCTTTCTAAATATGAAGTTAATTGAATGCGTATTTTAGAAAATCACCTTTTGGGTACACTGCCTTCCCTTGTCCGGGCAAAGCACCAGATCTGGTTCGCGAACCAGATCTGGTGCTTTGCCCGGACTGAACATCAAGCAAGTCATATTCAAAGGGCAATGATCACGGAAAGAATGATTGTTAATGTAGCAGGAAAGTTTCCGAGTCCTTAAAATAAGCCAATGTTAAGTTGTAGCAATATAATTACAAAACATGGGGAAATTAAAACAATTCTCATATGGGGATTCATGTTCCCATACTGACATTCACAAGCACACTTTGACATTTTCTTTTGATTTCCCAGGATAGTTTGTGATGAATCTGGCGGTCACTTTTCGTTTTATCCTGATAAAAGCAGCATTATGGACGCTTAGGAAAATTTAAAGTAGCAAAGATGTATATAGGAATATTGATTTTTAGCTACTAGAAACATTGACGTAGTTAAGGAAGGGCAAGTAGGCCCGGGCGCCACCTCCGTAGGGCGCGAAATCTTCACTACATAAAATATATTTGGACAACGGTTTCAAGCATTGGTGACATCAAAAGGGCCATACTACTAAAATTAGCAAATTCTGGCCAAAAAACTTATATAGTTTGTGTACCTTTTCATATTAACATGATTACATTATATTCAGCTAAAATTAGCGAAACATTCAGTGCTATATAAAATTAAGATAAATAAGAAGAAAGATCCGATTTCACCATGGATCATTAAAGGTTTATACTCGCTAGTATAAATAAGAAAAACAAATTGTATAAACATTATATTAAATACCTTACTGAAGTGAAACTCTAAAAATTCAAGACCTTTGAAAATAAATTAAATATGCTTATACGTAAAATCACAGAGAATCTATTGCTTCAGGAGGTTTGAAAAATCTAAAAACAACATGAAAGAAACGTGGAAAGAAATATATTGTGTTATTTGAAAATGTAAAAAACCCAATTTCTGCGGTGTGAATTTAAAGATGGTTGTGGTATTGTTATAACTGACTCTAAAATCATAGCGGACCAATTTAACGACTTTTTTGTAAATGTGGGACCAAAGCTTGCTTCAGATATTCAAAATAGTGGGACAAATTATTATGAATACCTCCCTAATATGATGTCTTCTGGTATGTACCAGGTGTCCAAAAAATGGTTACATGTAGAAAAATGACCATGTGCAATGCATTGCACATGGTTATTTTTCTACATGTAACCATTGTTTTGCACATTGTGCAAAAAATATAGCAGTTGGAGAAACAAAACTTTGCGAAAATTATATTACATCCCTTTTCTAGATACTCGTGCAATTTTAATAGCAATAGCACGGCTTTATCCGTTTTTAAAGTTATCATCAAAGGTAGATACCTATGTCAGAAACGCATTTATTCAAAATTCAGCAAAATAATAAGCATACACGTTTTGTAATATTTTTAAGTGCAATCTTTTGTCTTATTGATCGTGCAGAACCAGGCTTTATTATATTGAACCAAATTTGGTACAATTGTCAATGAATAATAATAAATATAAAACTCTCTTTCAGTATTTATATTATGTAAATTATGGATGCATTCCATGCATTCCAGAATGAGTTGTTTATATCGAACCTGTCAATCAAGTTGTGCATCGCAAAATTCAAGAATACGAAAAAGCATATTCAAATTTTCACGGGTAACATTTTATTTACTTATTTATTTATTTCATTCTTCTTTATCCTGGATAATCCCTTCAATGCACTAGCACTGTTTTTTCCAGGGAGCCAATGTTATATAACATTATACGTACAATTCTTTAACTGTTTGAACTGCAAAGTTGTGTAAATTTTGAAAAACATATGCATATATGACGCTTAAACTTACATGGCATGTTTATGTTATAATTTCCTTTATTCATTAGCAAAACCCAATTGACATTTAGAGATAGAAAACTTTTGAATCGGTGGCCATTTTTGCCCATAATCAGATTTCTACATAATGTTCACACCTGAAGTAAATTATGACGTCATAATTACGTAACAGCTTGTCGGAATTTCATTATTTTGGTGTCAAATAAAAGAAGAGGCCCTACCCTATATTATGATACAAAGCAACCTAACTTCGGGCCTGTCAATTTTAAGTTCACATGGGGTTGAACGAGGGTTAAAATTACATCAAACGAACATGATTACTTTTTTTTTTGAATTTTGAAAAAGTACGTTTCTGACATAGATATCTATCTTTGTTGATAACTTAACAAAATAATAATGCTGTGATAATGAAATTTTGAAAACATCTAGCTGAGGTATGTATCATAAGTTGTGAAAAAATCAAATTCTCCAACTGCTATAGTTTTTGCAAAATATCACTTGTCTACATGTAACCATTTTTGGTACATAAAACCGATAGTTGAATTAGATATTAAAAAGACTAACGGGGATGCGCGCTTCGCGCGCACCCCGCTAGTTTAGTTCGCCATCATATAGATTCATTACTTACGTATAATATTCTGAAATTTGGCTGTAGGATAGGGTAGTGTCATATTCTTGAGGATGATAAATATTTATTGAATACAATATTTTAAATTTTTCTTTGTAAATTATTCTCTTCTTTAAAATTGTGGAAAAGGGTTTTTTCCCTTCTTTTTTTTTGCCATGGTTTCCATAGCCCCTACGCCTACGTTTCAGAAGATGCAGCGATGCTGCGTAGGGCATGTTAAGGCTATTCCTGGGGAGACTCAATTTTGGTTTGGGTAGTAGGATGTGCCTCTCAGAATCTAAGAAATTTGGAAAGCCAATCATCCAAATACCCTTTTTTTTTTTAGAAAAATTGACCCATTCATACCAATTCTTTCAAATTTAGAGCCAAATTTAAGAAAAAAATTACATTTTTTTCCATCCAAATTTGCTTTTATTTTGACAGAATTTTTTAACATTTTGAGAAGAAATGTCGAAATCAATTTGCAACCAAATTAGGAAAAATCAGTTCCGCACTGAGATATAAGTAAGCCATACTTATCTCAAGTTCCGTAGACCTTTTTTTTTTTACCAAAAATCAATTTCGCAAGATATTGCTACATGAATTTGCGGCACCACCACATAACCTTCTTGTATAAAGATGCCCCCTCTTATAACCCATTAATCATGATCTGAAATTTGCACATTTCTACATGCATTAGGCCTACGCTTTCTTGTTATGTCAAATGGCTATTATATTCCCGGGGTGGTAATAAAGTTTGGTTTGGGTAGGGACATGCTCCTAGGAAATTTGAAAAAGCCATCCATCCAAATACCAATTTTAAAGAAGAAGGGGTCTATCCATATACCCAATTTCCTAAATTCTGGGTCAAAATTTTATATATTTTTACTACATTTCCACTAAATTTTGGCACAAATTTTATTAAGAAATGCCCAAATTTTCGTCATTTCTGGAAAATTTTGAAAAGAGCATGCATGGCAAAATACCACATGGAGAAAAGGGGCCTATTGAAGAGCTTGATTTTGCTACCAGAATTTGCGGTACGGTCCCATAAAAGCCAAATTTGTACTAAGTACCCACTCAGGTTTATATTCAAAGCCGAATTATATTCCTTAATGTGTAAGATACCCTGGGAGGGGCTATTTAGTGCAAAATTGAAGTTATTTTGCTTCAACCTCATTAGGCTGTATATGGCATCTCAATTGGACATTTTCCTATGCAAAATTTGATAAGTTTAAGGATTAATAGATGCCCAGGGATAAATGTTGATTGTTGTATCAATTTGACAAAAAAGTTTGATTTTGTAGGCCTATACATACCATAATAATTTCCATAGAAAATTGTTAAATTTGTGTGTAGCACTTTAAATTCCCCCACCTACCAAATCTAAACCGAGTACCCCAGCCCTGGAAAAGACAAACATAATTACATGAAGTTGGAAATAAATTACCATAACAATGAACATGATGAACTGCCACTCCGGGGTTGAGTGGTTATAAATAGATATACTGCCTATATAATTATAATTACAAAAGAAAACTCTCTTAATCAGTCAATAATAATGTATATGGTTCCTTGTTTATTTTAGTTCAAGGTTATAACTAATGTGTAAACCCCCTATATATGAGAACCAGCAAAATATCTCTTCAACAAACTAATCATTCACAAACATGTGTAATTGTGCATGATGGAAGGCTGACACTTGCACACTAATAGATTTAAGGAGGCTAATTGTTACCCTGTAAGCTCCTGTACCTGAATACCCCAAGTATTTTGTGACAAAAACCTGTTTAAAATGTGAACCTTACACAATTTGTGAAAAATGATTCAAATTTCTAGATTTCATAATAATTAGATTTAATAATTTGGTAAAAACTTGTATGCATATTACATTCTTTTAACCGTAGTACACTTTGGGCTGACTGCAGATTCAGGTAGAGTTCCCAATTTGTAATACAGATAATTGACAAGTTCAAACCAAACATAAGTGCTGGTTATGACAATATCGGCAACTTAATATTGAAAAAGGTGGCCTCTGAAATTGTAAAACCATTGAGAAATATATTTAATTTATCACTGTCAACAGATGTTGTTACAGAAAAAAACGAAAAAAGCAAAGGTTATACCTATCTATAACAAAATATCCGATCCTATGTAAATGACATCAGTGATACATCAAATATCCTTGATTTCCTGTTGATTGCTGATGACACCTCTATTACGTATTCGCATAACATGATTTAAATGTTGTCTTGGATGATACTTTTCTTGAAAGAGTGAAATATTCCAAGTTATGAGTGCCTAACATGGAAAAATCATATTGATTGTATTAATAATTCTGTGATATGAAAATTTTACGAAATTCTAAAAGAGTTGTGTACTTTGTTTTGTGCAACGGTTGAGTTCTCCAACTGCTATATTTTCCGACTTTTCATTGAAAGAAAACTTCTTTTGGTTTATTGTATAGAATTCACACAATATCAACCTGGGACGACATTTCTTTATGAGAAAATAAATCACCAAACAGTTTCTACGTTTCGAAGATCGAAACTTTTTTTTTTATTATCTTATATTAACACTCGAAAATTTCAGTAAAAATACTTCACATGAACTTCAAAGAATATGACTGTATACAAATATTAACTGCTTGTAGGCGAGTGAAATGAACAATCAATCTTTCAATGAGGGATGGTATATTTTTACCATCACACGAATATACACAGTTAATATTTGTTTTATATAACTCATCTATAGATTCTAGTCATTTGATAACACATTTAAACTATTATACTTACCCATTACAATAGGTTCCTACTGTACACTGTAGTTTCAATCCAGTATACGATAAGAGACGATAAGAGACGATATACTATCAAACGGATGAAAGTGATAGTAAAGACTATCAAACGGATGATAGTGATAGTAAAAATGACAAATTGTCACGTGAATATTGTTCGTTACCTAATTTGTGTTTCTTCTTAAGCTCGCCCTCCGGTACAACTAGATGTAAACATGAAGGAATTGTTTACATCTATTTGGTCTGCTTTACAATAAAAAATCTTTTTAAAACTAATCGAAAATAACAAATTTTGGTGTCATATATGAACTTCCGCAGTCCTTTTTAGCCATTCTAAAAATCTTCTTTTAGACGACGGATACGGACCGTATCCGAACATTCTAATGTCAAGATTAAACCTTATTAAGAGCTTTTCGATGTAAGGCCACGGAACTTGTGAATAGAAATGAACCAACGTATCAATAGCGGAACTATTAGTGGGACTGCTTCCGTTGTAAGAAGGAAATTCAACAATATGATCCACATTAGCCATATGAAGGATATATTTGGCGTCCTTTGATAATGTTTCATATTTACCAATAAAGTTATATTTAACGTCACATGGCAAACATTGTGCATACATTTCTAGCCAATGTTTATTAAAAGATGCTTTTTTATCCGTCATGTCAGTAATATGGCGAACAAATTCGCTAAAAGTAAGATCATAATGTGCCAGTGTGTAATTCAAATCTGCATACTTTGGATCATCTCTGTAGCGTTTTAGGATATTCCAACCAAGTTTACGTTGCCATTTATCACGTAAAATAAAGCTGGAGTCTGGTGCGAGTTTGTTCCGGAAGGCAGAGAGTACACGTGACAGAGGATGGCGGGAAAACATAAATTTGGTATAGTTTGCACGAATATGCCGAATCAAATTTGGCGGATAGTCAGACAAATGAGTTATATTGTGTTTAATCAGATCATTGTTAACAACTTGTTGAGAGTACTGGCCAGTTGAGTTAGCAAAACCAGTTAAAACAAGCCAGACGCGCTTCCAACTAGTACTGGCAATTTTTGGAATGGTACAATAGGCAATTTTATGGTGATCATCTACTAAGATATCATAAGGAGCAGCATCCTGTGGCGTACTGTAGTCGAATGTATTGCATGTTTCTCGAAGGTCTTCCTGTCTTTGACGCTGGATTTCTGCTTGCGCTTGAAGAAAATCATCTGCAACCAACATTCGCTTTTCCTGAAAATAAAGCAGACAATTAACAGTTATAATATAAAGATTTTCAATTATTGAAGTTGTTTTGTTGATGCTTCTTAGACCATAGCACTGAGTTTCTAGATAATTGTGTAACCCAGTAATTTTTGTTGCCCCTATTTTGATTCTCTATCAAGTTAAGTTTTTTAAACCTTTTCCTCTGGTGATTTGACAAAACCAGTGGAATAAACTAGTTTGGTATCAACACTTGGCTTTGAACTGCATGGCAGCCAGGCAACATCCCAAAGAGTTAGTTTTACCCATGAGATGCACAGCATACTGTAGTATATCACTTGTTTTTTCCGATTTCCATGCTTTCAATATTAATGGATATAAAATAATGTATTTAATTATTGTAATTAACCATTTATTAATTAACTAATAATTACCAAATTACAAATTGAATATTTAGAGACGGAAACTATTTTTTAAACACCAAAATTTCAAAGACATTTATAGCATTTTTTCATGAATTATGAAAAAATCACTCCAGTAAAGATAAGACATATTTTTTGACTAATTAATATTTTCAGTGTATGAATAAACGATATGCACTATAACATTCACTTGGTTTTGGTTCTTTTCAATGATAAAGTTAACAACAAGTTAACTCGTTGTAGGTAACCTGTTGAAAATGTTTCACTTGTTGTTTGCACTTTTTTCTTGAGGGTAGGTTTTGTAAATCCCAGATAAAAACCATACAAAACTTTAGAGAAAGAGACAGCTGGCTTTCAAATCCTTACATCCAACAAGATTTGAATGTACATGTATCTGATTCCAGTCCAGTAATCCTAGTAATTTTGATCATTGTTTGTTTTTGTTTGTTTTGACTTCTTTGGTAATTATTTCCAACAAAATTGTTAGATTTATTCACTCAATCGTTGTCTGATAGATTCCAGGCCCTTGTGTACTGTAAAATGACGAGATTATATTGAAGGTCTTCGAAAGATCAGCTAGGAAAATGCATTGAAAACGCCTTCAATTCTAGCAGGGAACGTCCGTAAAACAGCATGCAGTGCAATATGTGCATGTTAGAGCACTTAAATTGATTACACATCAAAATTGTGTAATTTATTGACGGGTTAAAGTCAGAAGGAGAGAGGAGCTATCGTGGACAAACCAGTTTGAAGCAATATTCTAATAAAGGACTGTATCTTAAAAACTAATGATCAAAACTTAATCAAAAATGCAGGAATGGTTTAAAACCTATCCCAAATGATGCCTTTGCCACCTGAAGTTGATAGAGGTACAATTACTAAGTAAAAATGACTTTGAACTTGGGTTTTGGGTTTTTTGAACCACCCTGTATATAGAAATCTCTCCAATAATAATGAAATAATCAGATTGTGGAATACGCAAAGCAAATGGATTGGTTAACGAAGTTGGAATATGCTCAAATTCGTTTCCAAATCAATAGAAAAGTATCAATATACTTATTCAGTCGTCCAATTCAATTATTTGCCGACTAACAAATTCTTTGAATTAATTTATTTCTGTACTCCAAAAGTTCACCAAATCATCGTATTCTATTTCTGAACCATTATCAAAGGAATTTTAGCCATACCCGGTATGTTTGTATGAAATAACTCAACGGTAAAGGCGATGTACATTCAGAAAATAGGTAGTTGGAATTGGACTCGGGTATATTTATCAAATGTCATATATGTGATTGATTATTGATACACATGAGGTTTAGAGTTTAAATGTGCCTATATTGTGTTAAATGTCACAAAACAATAAATATTCTTTTAATTCTCAGTTTCTATTCCTAATAGGATTTGGATGTAAAATTGCGCATTTTTGTGGGATTTTTGTCGACAATGCGTCATTCAAATCATAAGGAAAATGCACTCTCACACATAGATATTAAAATAAAGCATAAGAATCTGGAACATCATAATGGTGTAGAGTCTCATGATGCAGTTTTTTGACTTATCAACAAACAAGATTATACTCCAAATACTAGTGGTACAAAAAAGTTGTTATATTGTCTTAGATTTTGACTATAATATAGCACAAGATTTTATATATGACACTTATGATTTGGACTTAAAAGCCAAACTATCAGACCCTCTATTTCTACTATTATTATATACAACAGGGTATTTTTCAGTGCAGTGGACAATAATTTTTTTTAAATAAATTTAGTGTTATTTCTCTCTTTCTAAATATCAAAAGATGTCAAACAGTCAACAATAGTTTTTAGTAATTGATTTAACTCAGAAATGGAATAAACTGGAGATGATGATCTGTGTTCTGTCAAAATGCTATCAAACCAATATTTATAAAACATTGTAATTATAATTAAAAATGTTATCATCGATATGGTTCTGAATAGTTGTGGCTGAAAAACTTGTTGTCATCTGCTCCGGAGCTGACAATGATAATTCATTTTCATGTATGTTGTAAAAAGTATCATAAACTAAGTTTAGAACAAAATAGTTTTCCTTACCGTTTTAGAAAATCTTTCATATGGTGAGTCAAAGCTATAGGTAACTTTCTCCAACATGTCACAACCTGAAAATACGAAAATTACGCTTTAAGCTACGCTTGAAGTTAAGAAATAAAAGTGTAACGCTAACAAGTGTTTAAACTCACTTAAATTAATGAATAAATTGTGTTTCCACCTTTTTACCAAGAATAGCAATTGCAAAGTTTTTAACAATTGCATTGTCAGTGTTACGATACTGCTTCGTGTTGCGATATTAACAAAACCCTTTACTAACAATATAACCGATGGTATTTTCCTATAATAATGTAAACCAATACATAATGGTTATTTAAAGGAGATTCACCGCATTTTAACATACTTGAAAAATCCGGAGAACACCCACTCTCAATGTATAGATTTATTTGTAAGCCATACAACGCCAACGGAATTCTAAGGTATCAAGTGTGTTCAAAAGCAAGAAAATACCCCGGGGTACTCAAATTTGGTTTGATAGGGACGTGCCTCTGGGAAAATTGAAAAGCCACTGATTCAAATACCAGTTTTCAAGAAAAAGGGACTCATCCATATACCAAATCTCACAAATTTCGAGTCAAATCTGTAATCAACAACCACAGTTTTACTGCTCAAATTTGCACTAATTTTGCAAAATTATCTTAAGTTTTGAGAAGAAATGTCAAAGTTTGCTCCATCTGTAGCATATTTTAGAAAATTTTGAAAAATAAACCCATCAAAATACCACATTTTTCAAAAAAAAAAAGGACCGATTGAAATACCAGAGAGCCTGATTTGCTACCCGAATTTGTGGCACGTCCCCATAACCCCTTTTGTAATAAGTACCTCCCCCGGGGAAAATACCTGGCAGACTCATTACTAACTTGATCATATTACCGGAGATATAAATATATAAAACATCCATGTGTCTATCAGAGATGAGACACGATTCCTAGAATTATCGATCTTTCCAATTTTAGCCCGCTATTTTACCGACAATTTAACGTTCAGTTCACATTCAACAATCTATTTCAGTAATATGTAAGATGATCTTGCTTGGAATGCAAATGAGAAATGCATTTTTACAAAAAGCTTGATCTAGATTACAAAGTGCAATAGTCACTTCCGAATATACAGGTACAACTCCGAACTGAGACACGTTCTGCCACAGCAAAATATATTCAAAATTGTACGGGTTCTTTTTCACCATCAGCTTTTTGTACTATTCGGTCTGAAATCCATTGGTTTTATAAAAGGATTTTTGGATTCTTTATGCAAAGTGGTTCTGATGATTCTCTTGTTACGGCGTAATAATAAAACTTAATTTTATGCAAAATAAATCCAGAAGGTCCTGTTATAAAAGCAAATGATTTGACTTTTTAACTAAAGACATGATTCAAGAGTTTTGTTTGTTTATTCGAAGGCCCTACCAATAATAACAGAGTGACCAAACGGTGTGGTCAATTAGGGTGAAAACATAGTCGGCCTCCAAACAAAATTTTCGCGACCAAACATTTGATCAAATATTTGCGATCGAATGTTGACCGTGTTGAAGTTATTTTATTTGAAGTCAATCGCCATTTTGACGTCACGACCAAATGTTTGGTGGCGAAAATTTTGTTTGAAGGCCGACTATGTTTTGAGCCATACGGTATTGTTAATTATTATTTTACCTACCATGCACTACACAAGGCTCGGATTTGGTTCCAGGTCCATGACTTAAAAAAGACAGCACCATGAAGAAACATAAGAATCCAAATACAACTAGACATGGTTTGATCTGAGTCGATTTGGCACAATGCATATCCCAGTTTGCCTTTTGTCCAGGTTATCAGGTACTACATCCGGGATCCAAAGACCGGTTATTAGGTACTACATCCGGGATCCAAAGACCAGCAGCCGTCAACTTTCAACAAATGAGTTCCATTTATTGAATAAATTGCATTTTCATGTGTTGTGTTTCCTGCCAACAAAATAAAGAATCAAATAACAATTAAAAAGGGATATTTTATTGGCATAAGTAAATTCAGGGATTACCGTTTGAAAATTCCAGGAGGGCATCAAATGGCTCTCTTTGAGCTGTTCAGTTTCAAATAGCTTACGAAGAGCAATACAAAATAAACACCTCACATTTTAAGAGGAACTCAAATTAGCTCGCCTATAGAGAGATTAAAAAGAGTGATTAAGAAGAGCAAACCTCTGAAGCGCATTAAAAGCCAATCCGTGTATTCTATTCGTGTAGATTAACAATGCTGAAAACACAACTATCTGCCTTTCAAGCCTGATTTATAGGAGGAAATGTAACATTTTAAAGTCCAATAATATTCTTATATGGCAAAATAAGCGGAAATATTATTGTAACAAATGGGACAATTATGATCAGACAGATTTAAAGCATAGATAAATACCTCTTCCTCTGTCATTAAAATGTAAAACAAGTTTCAATCTACAAGGGTCATTCAAAAAGTTCTACCTGTTGTAATTGTATCATAACTTTTGTTCAGCACAAATATACCTAAGAATGTAATTTTTTATGCATTTTCATAGTAGATCACAAAGGGAACTAAATTGGAAAAAGTGGTGTAAACCCTTTAAATATTGTTTTTCACATAAAACACACTTGGAAGAGTTGCCCTACAAAGAAACACACTATGCTGATATTCATAAGACAGTACAAGACATCCTTTCAAATATTGGGATTCTGGGTAATTTCTATCAGTAACAAGCAGTTAACAAGTTACTTAATTATCGGTTACAAATGACTTGTTGGACTGTTAGGTACACTTTCATTTCAAAGTTGTTCTATAACTTACATATATTTCGGGTATACAAATGGTTTTTCATACATTTAGTTGCACATTATAATTTCAGGTGCAATATTATTGGATTTTTTTTTTTTTTCGTTTCCGATGTACTGAACCTTAATATGGTTTGTCAGGTCACCTATAAAAATCCAGGAAAGATGACACGATTGGTTAATGAAGTTGGAATATATAAGCTAAAATTCTTTTCAAAATCAATAGAAAAGTATCAATATACTTATTCACTCGTCCAATTCAATTGTTTTCAGACTGACAAATTCTTTGAATTAATTTATTTCTGTACTCCAAAAATTCACCAAATCATCGTATTCTATTTCTGAACCATTATCAAAGGAATTTTAGCCTCATCCGGTATGTTTGTATGAAATAACTCAGCGGTAAAGGCGATGTACATTCAGAAAATAGGTAGTTGGAATTGGAGGAGTTGATTCGGGTATATTTAACTAATATGTCATAAATGTGATTAATTATTGATACACATGAGGTTTAGATCAGAACCGTTTCATTAAGTTTTCGAACCTATGCAGTTACCGTTGTAAAAACAATGATATTTGTGTTTAAATGTGCCTATATTGTGTTAAATGTCACAAAACAATAAATATTCTTTAATTCTCAGTTTCTATTCCTAATAGGATTTGAATGTAAAATTGCGCATTTTCATTGAAAATGCGTCATTCAAATCATAAGGAAAATGCAATCTCACATAGATATTAAAATAAAGCATAAGAATCTGGAACAAGAATGGTGCAGAGTTTCATGATGCAGTTTTTATCCTATCAACAAATAAGATTATACTCCAAGTACTAGTGGTACAATATCATATCATATAATACAAATATATATATATATATAATATATATCACCTATAACTTATAAGAATTCAGGAAAGGTGACACGATTTTTCACTATTCACTATGTGTGGGTGACATTCTAGCTATATTTGTGTCAATTTTTAAGTAGCTACCTATGAAACAACATGTAGAGTTTAACGATCAATCAAAACTACTGAAAACAATTATTAGATAAAGAAAAAATGTCAACTAAAAACAATTTGTTTGACAATCTCTTGTGTAGAAACAAGATATGTAAATATCCGACACTAAACACACTATTTACATGGTTTACGACAGCATTCAAGCTTCGACTTTCGTTTTGCGAACACGAGTGTGAAAAATATGGATGAAAATAGTAAAATAATGTTGATTATTTGTTTGTTTCTAGAGGTAAAAAATCTTTTATTTTCAGATTTTGGCACTTAAAACTCCACATTTTGCACAGACAGAAAAATTAATTTCTGATCCAATTTTGGCAAAATATAGCCGCCGTTTTGGGTGAGAAAAATTTGGACTCGGCAATTTCTACCGAGTGTATAAACATTAAAACCATCAAATATTGTCTATTTTTTGTTCAATTGTATGACAAGGGTATGATATTATAAGCATTGAATGCAATAAATCTATTTCTTTATCTTTGTAACCGGGTTAGAAAGTCGGATGACAATTGATTCCGCAAAAACTGCAATTTTATGTCCACACATTTTAAAAATTTAAGTCAGAGCTTGAACAGTGTATTACATGAAGTTTTCCATCCCCTGGTATAAAAATTGCAGTTGGTAAAGAATTGCACATTTTTCCAGTGTTTCACAAATTTAGCAAAAACTACTTATACTTGTAGGTTATATGATATCAAGTTACTGATTTCGACACAATTTAAATACTCAGGTCACATGGCCAAGAAAAAATGTGGCACTATTCTAGTATAACTGCGCGGAGACAAAATTTTCAAGATCATATTTTACAGCACTCGGAATCAAGTCAGATTAACAAGATGTAGATACAAATGTAGTAGAGTATAGTTTCTTCAGAAATCCAGGCCAGGGACAATCTATCGTAATCGATATTGCAAATTGAAACTATTTGTTACAATACATACTTAGACTATACTATACTTACATACATACTTAGAGTATTTCACTTACTATATTCTACTACTTATCACACGAAACCTCTAGAGTCTAGATACTAAATCTTCTGTTATCCGTGAACACTATATCCAGTTCTTGTAAAACATATATCTTGAATATTCCAATTGTTGCAAATTTGTTGAACTCGGAGAAAAGATAACCAACTCAGTTAATTGCAACTTTGATTGAAGTACATCTTAACCAGTATGTTAACATGCGATGAAGCGCTTTAACGAGCGAGCTGTTTGCCTTGTTTCTTATACATGGCCTTTAACCTCCAAATGCTACACTGTAGAGAACCATGGCAGAAAACATATTCATCGGAAGTTTTTTTTTCCTGCACTGGTGTCAAATATCAGTATGCAACCTTGATTCCAGGGCAAGACACAATGCTTGGAGTTTGAGTTAGACAACTGGAGTAACCTGTCATTTATAAGTTTATAATCAGTCAAACGAGGGCAGTACATTCAAAAGCTTGGCGAAGACAGGGCGAAGAGAAAAGCCCGGGGAGATATTACGGAATATATTCTACGGCAAGCCATGTATGTCCTATATTGCCCGTCAACGTAAAACGTAGCGCCAGTGTGGTCTTCGTCAGTGTGATTTGACGGTCAGTGTGGAATTTTCAAACTGTTTACTACGGCAAGCCATATGTCCTATATTGCCCGTCAACGTAAAACGTAGCGTCAGTGTGGTCTTCCCCCGGGGGGGCCACTTAGCTATAATGATGTACACATGCGTGAACAAAGGTTTTCAAAACACCCCCTAAACACGTTTTTCGAGTAGCCTTAAAAATGACCCCTATTCAAGGATTTCACGCCATTATTCCTTTCATTTTACCCCCTTAACACGTTTTTTTCTAAATAAACACCCCTTAAACAAGTTTAAACCCTATGCCCTGAATAAAGTATAAAAATTACCCCCAAACACGTTTAGTCGAATTTTGAAAATATACCCCTTTTTGTTGAAAATCAGTGTTTTTAGACCCCTAAACACGAAACGTACGGAC
>JXSR01S034004.1:12372-34133 GCA_000969725.1 Ophiothrix spiculata
TTTTTATCAGTAGTTGTTTTCTCTTTTAACTATGCATATAATAAATCTCTAACACGAAAATGATTAATCTTCAAAAATACCATGCAAATTTTTGAACCAGGGATTTACTTTGATAACCTTTATATATCTAGATTAACAATACCTAAGGAACCAGACCAAGTAATTGTTAAAGCTAATATTTGAATTGTAACCGGTTTTACATTGATTATACCTAGACTACATTTATTTACTTCCGTTTATATAGTTTGATGATATAAAAGAAATATGTCATGTTGTTTTTACTTGAATAACAACAAAGTTGATAAGATTTCACAATAGTTTGGGTTTCTTGATTTATATACAGCTCATATTTATTTTGCTTTATGTACTTCTAAACCAGTATTGTAATTGTATTCAAATTTATGGAAATAATACAGCAAACAAAAAATCAATAGCCACTCATGTGAAAGAGATATTCGTTACCAGTGTTTCCGCTAAGGCCGTATGGCGCGCCATTGGCGCAGGAGCGGTGAAAATTGGCGCAACGAGTTGTTACAGTCCCCTGATTTTGGCAAAAGTAATAATATAAAGACTGCAAAATGTATAACATAATCTAGTATTGCTATGGCCTATTTGATAAGTCAAATATAATATTTAACTGGCCAAACTTGTTCTAATATAAAGCACTGCAAGGTATATCCCCCATTGAGAACAAAGGATTACTAGGAAGTGAGATGGGCTATTGATTGCTAGAGCACAAAGAAGCTATTGTGTGTTATGTGTAAACAAGTTTGTTTTGACAGTGAGGGAATTTCCCATTTCTCTTGTAGAGTAGGCCAGATGATTCTAGAATTGTGTTTGCTAGATTGGCGTGGAATTAAGAGGTTATCCAGATAAAGTTATAATAGTATAAAAGGAGATGCATTTATATATTTGGGGTCAGTTAGCTTAGTCAGCTTTGAAGTTAGCTATTACTTTAGTCAGCTATTGAAGTTATATCATTGAGATACTTTAGAGAAGATAAAGGAAGAGTGGATGGAGTTTTGGGAACTTTTTGGAGTACTTTATGCATAGCTGTTATAGTGGAGAAGTTTAGTCGCTGGATCGTGAATCGATTTTATATTAACTGTGGACAAGGAGTTTGATCCTTGTTTTGGGTCGTAACAGAGTTTCTGAAAATGTACTGGGAAGGTAAATCAGACTCGTTTGTGCGGGAGGAGTGGCGTACCCCCCACAGACATACACAGTAGTGGAGTCTGGCCTAAACGCTAAGGAAATGGAGATGGGCACCACGGCCGTTAGCAAATAAGCTTCGGTTTTGACTTTACCTTACCTTATTTACCCAAAACAAACCCAATATGCTGCAAAAATTAAAAGTCATGGGTAACAGGTGTTGTTTCTATGTATATTTCATCAACAGCAGCCTGTTTGAATACAGTGATTAATACTCATCAATTTTTCTTGGTATATCAGATGTTGTTGATTTGAATGGGCACTGTCTTAGGGGTTTTCATGATCTGGTTGTTGTCTTGTTGGCAAAGGAAGGAAACATTGGTGGTGTTTCTATGTATATTTCATCAGTAGCAGCCTGTTGGAATACACTGATCTTTACAAGCATATATTCAATAATTAGATGTTACAGACAAGTACAATGAGAGGTTAGGGTCTTAAACAGTCTAAATATATAAACAAAATAAAATTGATAGCTTAAATGTACCAAAAAAACAAATAAATGTTATTCTTAAGGACGTTTCTTTACAAAGAGTTGCTTTTACTAAGTTTCTAGGTGTCATTATTGACGAAAATCTGACTTGGAAGAATCACATGGACGCGATATCTAAGACTATCTCAAGAAATGTAGGTGTGCTTACTAAACTTAAGCACTATGTACCAGAATACATTTTACATTCATTATATTGTACTTTAATATTACCATACATTAATTATGGTATTCTTATTTGGGGTAATACGTGTAAAAGTTACTTAGATAAAGTCATTAAGTTACAAAAATGGGCTATCAGAACAATATCATGTGCAAATTATAGATGTCATACAGCGCCTTTGTTTAAAAAACACAATGTACTAAATATATGCGATACATTTAAACTGGAACTAGGTATATTTATGTACAAACACTAAACAAAGCGTCTCCCAAGTGTTTTTTCAGAATATTTTATCAAAAATAACCAAGTCCATAAATATCAAACAAGAAATTCATCAGACTATATCATTAATAAAACAAAGAAAAAGTTTTCTGACCGTGCAGTTCGTTCAATGGGTCCAAGCTTATGGAATACATTAGATTCAAATATAAAACAATGTAAGACTGTCAAACATTTTCGAAATGTGTATAAATCAAATATTCTTGCTAGTTACAACTGAGTTTGTTGGCTTTTGGCATGCCTAACCCTGTGCTTTGTTTGGTTGTTGTATGCGTTTTGTCCCCTTTTGCTTATATTTTGTGTGGTTGAAACAGTGTCCTGCAGGGGATGGTCCCTTCGGGCATTTTTGGCCTTTTGACCATTCCCACAATATCTCTGTCTCGTTTTATGTGTTTTATGATATTTTTCTGTATGATATTGTGAATAAAATTGATTGATTGATTGATTGAAGATGATTGAGTACCCCAAAATAATTTTATTCCAATCATTTATTAGACAATTTAACCTAGAGTTGATGAATGTTTTGATAAATCTGAGGAAATGACATTATTTTTATTGAAATAAGCAGAACCAATAGTGTAGTGTATATGCTATTTTGACATATTTGGTTGATTCTACATATAATCAAAATAATTGAGAAACATGATAAAATGTGTGACATTAACATGGTAAAATGTGTCATGTCATGTCATGTAAGATTTATCCGATATGTGGAAATAACAAAGAATCCATTTGAAATAACACCTTCTTTTTAAATAGAATATAAACTAGGTCAAAATTCGACTTACCAGGCAGATTACGCTACAGATATTATGACTGACAATATTAAGCCTGATATAGATTTCATTCTATTGTAACAGCTATCTTTAGGAACTAGGTTCTGTTTATCTTCATGTGTCATTTACACATTTTTTCAGCACTCGGTGTCTTTATATAGGCAGTGGCTCTAAATAAATCTGAGATTATCCATGATAAGATTACTTAGATTTCTGGATATAAACAGTACATCCAGTTGCAGATTTTTGGATGTTGAGTAAGGAATAAATATTTGATTTCTATAAATCTACACAGTTGTGCTATATGCACAGCTTTGGTTAACATTTATTTTGTTGATTAATATTTTATAACCATCTTATGCATCTTCCACAACTGTTTCTTTTGTTCTACCCGTGCCAACATGATTCTAGTTTATATTGTTAAGGGGTGTCTGCCGGTTCTAGGCGGCTCTGGGCGTTTGGCTATTGTTTATTCCGGTTGAACCGCCAGACAACCGCCGGTTGAGTTTTGAAGCCGCCCCTAAGTCATATCTCTACTATCAGGTAAATAACTATTATAGACAAATTTGGTAACCCTTATAGCCAAGCCATATACCTAATATATCTGCAGAAATCAAAGTTGGCATTTTTGTGTCTACTGCATGATCACTCTTGTGTTGTGTAATCACTGAAACCACTATTGGTCTGTTGCATACTTGAATGTATTCAATTTAAAGGTTGTGCCAATTATGCAATAACTTGGGTCACCTTGAGAAGACGCCTCCCAGTAATGGCAGATAGATGGGGTGCAATGTACATGTAACTGGATTTGTCTAGAATTTTTGGAAGAGAAGTTATTTACTAATACTAATCCCATGTTGAGAACTTAAAAGTTCTAAATATCATAGAATTGGTATTAGCTGTCTCTCATATGGATATGGTGCCATACCGTACTTATCCCTAGTGGTATAATATAATCCCTTGAAATTGCAATAAAAAGAAACAAAATAGGAATGACATATATTTTCAACAAAATTTAACCAACATTTTAGAAGTCTAGAACCCTAGAGGTTAGGATTAATATGAATCTGATACAAAATTAGATAAAGTCGGATGTCTTTCAAGTAGGCCAAATACAAGTAATTCAGACAAGATGCTATTATGTATAGGGAGACTGATGATGCTGGTTATACACTGCCGCCAGAAAGTATTTCTGCACAAAACCTATATTTAGCCATATCTCAAGAGGCATTTATCTGACTTTACTAATTTTTTGATAGAATCTATATTTTATTATTATCTATAGAATCAAAGCAGAATTTCACTAAATGCATTTTAAAATATGAAATACATATTTACCACTTTAGCCTGCACATAACAAATATAGTTTAAATACATTTCTGTGCATTTTTTTAAATGTTTTAATCTGAAATCATTCTATCCAGTTGCACAGTGATAATGAGGTTATGAATAATTGATAAGTTACATTCTAATGAGATTCGTACTTACTGTGTATTTGTATATGACCCATGAAATCAGCCATTTTTATGGTAATGGAAGATCAACTATGAGCAGAAACATTGATTTATATATATTGAATAAATAAGTCACAAGCATGAACATTTGATGATAAGAGGTTGTTTTATTTAAAAAAAAGGACTATCTTAAAGATTATGAGGAAGTACTTTCTGGTGTCAGTGTAACTGCTCGTTTTGTTTATGTTGCACATTTCAAAAGGGATATGTCATGTTTAGTTACAAGAAACAACATCTTGATTCAGCCTTGCCACAACATAATAGAACTCATTCACAATATTATATAATGTTCTTGAAGAAGGTCATTTGGATATTGAAAGCAAATAAGTAAAATGTTTCTTAAAACATATCCAGTTTACTCACAGTTTTAGAGTGATGATGTTTCGAGAGCTGCATACTGCATATTTTTATGAATAAATCATTTCATTGATCATATTTAGAAAACTTTATTTTAAGATCCTTAAAAATTTATATCACATAGAAGTTCATTTCAAATAGTCAAATGGAAAAAGAAACGCAATGAAATTTAAGCAGCTTTCCAAGTAGAGCCGGAAATTGTCTGTCAGATCTAATTGTCAATATTTCCATACGGCAAACAGGCAAGTTCCTAAATGGCTCTAACATTTACTTCATTCAAGTAATGTAATTTGCTACTTTGAAGTTATACACAGGGAGGAAATCTACAGAAGCTAAGCACATAATCAGCTGACAAGTCTTCTATATGGACATGAAATTACAAGAAGCATCTATTCACACTATTAATAGTGAAGATAGAGTGACGACAGAATCCATGCATGACTTTCTGTAAATTGACTCAAATTAAGAGATTGGACATAGACACATAAATCTCATATTACATAGGAGCATTTTCCATCTATGGTAATGACAGGTTGAAGCCACTATAAAACTGATTGAAACATAAGATCTGTTAGTAGCTTAATTTGTTGTTACAACAAAAAACTTTTCTTCAGATTAAAATAAGGCAAATATTTATAAAGATATTATGTTGCTTGGACATCATAATAATCTGCAAAATCAAATTTCTTTGCAGTATGCAACTTAAGGTTGACATTTAAATCCACTTGATATGCAACTTTCATATCTAGCAATATATCCACAATCAAATTGGTTAGATATATATGTACACGACATTGTTGCTACTATAATTCTAATATAATTAAGGAATCAATATATAAGACCTTTAAAAAACTTGGAAGAACTCAAGACTGTCTAGTGATTTACATTTAGTGTAGGACAGATGTTGACACAAAGACTGACAGCAATACACAATTTGATCTCTCCAAAAACATCTTTAAGCTAATTAGCTTTTTATTTTTGCTTTTCATTTATATATTAGTTCTGTTATGAATTTTTATAATGAGTTATCAAATAGAGACAGAATAATTGATTAGATAACTTTGTAAATAATCATAGCGAAATTTACTTGAACATCACTTTACAGTCTGACTTTGACTTCAAGCACTCTGCAACATTTCCAATATGAGGCCCAACACAGATGCTTTCCTCTACAGCCATTCCTATATGAATTTGACAAAGAAATGATAAATGAGAAGTGGTGCTCCCTGCCATTTTGTTTTGACCAATGTGTGAGTAGTATGGAATGGTAGCCAACTTAGATTGTCGCTCATAGAGGACGAGTTATTGTACCGCACATATTGCCATACCTGCTACACTTTGAGACCTTTTGAAACAGAATTGCAGGACAATTGGAGTATCTAGCTCAGAGAAAGTTGGAATATGCCCTGCTGACCAAGCAGACATGGTTTTGAAATGAAATACGCACTGTGTTCATGCATCAAATTAAGATTTATGCAATATGCCAATTGAGCAACAAGATGACCGCGAGCACCACTTCTCAATTTTAAGTTCTTTGGTTTTTATTTTGTTAAAAATATGCCATGAAAGGAGCACAGATATTAAGATATATTGTCAATTGGTCATATTTGTGACCTCTATATTTTACTGTTTTTAAATTTGATCTTTGCTGCTACAAAATTGACCCTCAATTATCTAATAAAACTGTTCTGTTAAAAAGTAGCTTTAAAAAGATAGATTAGTAAGTACCCACTCTTTTCACTTTAATCTATTTTGACAGAACAGTATACATAAGCAAGTACAAGCAACATAAACGCTTTTTGTACAACATTTCTTGCAAATGCTTGACCTATGATGCTATGTAGGTCAATTTTAAAATAGCCTTGAGTGTAGAGGTTGAATGATTCAATGCTATTGCTGTTAATGATACTATCAAAGATAGCCAACAGGTTCAGTTCAATTATTCAGTGATATTACTACCCAAGACAATATCAAACCTTAGAATGCTTCTGGGGTCAATGATAGTGACATGCTTCACACTTGATAGAAAAGACGTCAATATAGGAGACTTGTCAATCAGCACCTGTACACCAGTTTCGCAGCTTAGGTGTTAACATTGATATTTTGTCTCAGTATACTGATATTGCTGACAGTACAAGGCTCAGAACCCTGTCTTTAACTTTAAAAATACAAATAACATTTGAAATGATTTAGTGTAGACTAACCTAGCTCTTTAGAATACTTTTAAATGTTCATAAACCAAGTGCACAGCCCAATTTGAACCATGTTGACCAACCCACGTTACTGCAAGTTTGTATATTATAGATCTGCGAGGTGAGGGTCAATCAAAAAGTTCTACCTGTTGTATTATACCTTTTGTACTGTAAAAGGTAGCTATTTGAAACTTGACACAAATGTAGCTTAGAATGTCATCTACACATAGTGAAGAAATTGTATCAATACCTTTTTTAGATTTTTGAAGGTGAAAGTACAGTGGAAACGGTCAAAATTTGTGCAACATTTTTAAAGGTGGCCCAAGCACAGTGAATTAATATGGCCATAATTTAGCCATGTAGTATTGCTATACAGTGAAAACATTATAAAGCATTAGAATGAACATGCAGTTATAAAAAGGCTGACCCAAACTGAAAATAATGGTCATTCACAAGCATAACAACAATAGGAACAAATGTGACCTGCTCTGTCGAAACCCGGACAAAGTCGCATAAATCCCTTTTTCAAATTTTACCAAATTTAAAATGGCAAAATTATAAGCTTTCCAATGATATATCACACTCCAGGATCGCTCATTGTTTTGTATGTCAAAAAGTGATATTTAGGTTGAAAAATCCTTTGTTTTCTATTGATTTGTAACAAGTTTATTGGGCTATATCTCTTTAAGTGTTCTGGCGACTTTGTCCGGGTTATGTGGGAGCAAGTCACAAATGGTCTCTGTAGCAATATTATTAACATCCCCACAGACACAGTTTATGAAGAAATTTACCTGAATAAAACAAGATGTAAAATAGTGGCATTAGGAAGTTTTATATCCCTAAAGATCATACATGTCTTATCACATTTATGTTCAATTCCAGAGGGATTATGGTGGATTAAAATAAGTGCCAAATAAATTGATTTTTATCTTTTTTTTTATAATTGATTTTTCAAAACTTCAAAGAATCATCTTCTGTTCTATGTAACATTCCTAATTTACTACTTTGAAAAACATCTGAAAGTTGATTCATTTCTGAAGCTAAAACACTTATTATGGAAAGATTTTCTTTCAGGACTACAAATAATAATATGTTGAATTTTAATTGATTAACCCTTAACCCCCTATCTCTACTGAGATTGGCAAGTTAAAAATGGCAGATTTGCACCTGGATTGGAACCTGTTACCCCATTCTCTTTATCACTATGTCAAGCTACTGAGGACACCCTGCCATGGCAGTGATCTCTTCTTCATTTCTCACCTCGGTCTATGACATATTTTTACTTTGTGATTGTTTGTTGTTGTTTGGTAAGGTTAGGGTTAAAGAAAATGAAATAAAAGAGAACAAGCCCTGATCTACAGATGGTACTTTGGTAGTCAAAATTCTTTACTGGGTTTTAGTACAGAAACTCACTTCCACCAGTCTGTGAACATGAAATACAGCAATTGCAGTGATGGATGTGACCTTGCTGATTTTGTCAATGCAAACAGATATATGACCTACATTTGACTCTGTGGATCAATGCTTGGGGATAAGGCTAGAGTTCTGACAGGAAGGAAACTTCATTATAAGAGTTCTTATTTAGGGGATAAGGTTAGAGTTCTAGCAGGAAGGATACTTCATCATAAGGGTTCCTCTATGATTGCAGGTTTCCCTGATGGAATCATGATGTCAAAATCAATCTGTATTGTTTCCTTTGATGAGGTGAATCTTGCAGTCCCTTGGGTCATCTGTTTTGTCATGAAAGATGTCAAAAATAGATATATATGTCAGTGTACATGGTGTGCAATAACTGATGATGATGGGCCCATGAAAGAAAACATATTGTGTGTATCCCATCATGCATTGCTTCCTATTGGAAATTTTGTACAGGAAGTCATGTGAGTAGTTAGTGATGAAACATACCTATTATGCAAGATTTCAACAAATAACTTTGAATTATGGGTATTTAAATCATCACTAACTACTCACTTAATTTCCTTAATCATTGGAAGCAATGCATGATGGACCATGATGCCATGCCAAACCTTTGTAGTTTCCTTTCATGAGGTCAATCTTGCAGTTCCTTTGGGTCATCGCTTTGTCATAAAAATGCCAAACTTAGACATATTTGTTAGTGTGTGTTGTCAAAAATGTTCTTCTGTATGGTATGGGATGACTTTCCCTATACAAATTGCCATAATGTGTGATTGTTAATGGGTTTTTTATGCCTCCGCCAGAGGCATTATGTTTTCTGGTTGTCCGTCCGTCCGTCCAGGCTCATTTCTCGGAACTGGTGTGGCGTATAGCGATGCAAGTCGGTGGAGTGGTGGTCAGGGTGGCTAGTAACTTTCTCTGAAAGTTTTGGCTCAAAATATGCAAATTTAGTCGTTTAAAATATGCGATTTTTTGTCCGTCCGTCCTTCCGTCCGGGCTCGTTTCTCAGAACTGGTGAGGCGTAGAGCGATGCAAATTGGTAGACTGGTGGTAAGAGTGGCTAGTAATTTTCTCTGAAAGTTTTGGCGCAAAACATGCAAATTTAGTCGTTTTTTAAGCAGAAAATATGTTACTCAGGGGGCATTTGTAGTCTTTTTAGACCTACTTCAATAGTTGTGCCAAAAGTGATTTTTCACTTTTATCAGTTACTTTGTACCATAAGCTGTCCATTAAAACTTGTTGCCAAAAATGTAGAGTCGTTTTTCGTCAAATGAGGGCGCTTTTCAAAATGGCCGCCAAAATTGACTAAAATGTATTAAATTTCAATAGAAATGATATCAGTCATTGGTGTATGAGAAAGAAAATGAGTTATATCTATTTAATGTACCAGCAGGTGGCTTGTACTTACTTAAGACTTAAAAATACACCAATCCACACACATAGAGGGCACTTTTCTTTATACATCAGATTTATAAGGTTTTTTTTATTTTAGTCCATGTAACATACTATATTAATGAGACTCTAAAGAATCAATTTTAAAAAAGAATTTGAACTATCAATGTTAAAAGTACTTCTTTAAATAGTTGTATGTTATTATCTATTTAGTGAAGTGTGTCTTAATAACTATGCTTTATTTAGTAAAGGGCGCCTGAACCTGTCACATTACCATGCTCTTCATTGGGTTAAAGTTTTAGAGCAGGGACGTCATATGTGTCATTGTTTTATACTTTATTTTGCTGCTGTTAGGTAAGTTATGAATTTTAACTGAATACAGTAATGTAAATAATGGATCAAAGACATGAATCATTTCAACATACAGACAAGTATATAAGATATTATTTAAGCTTAATTACGACATCATCTAAATCCCTTCAGGCAACTTGGATATTGACGTGTATTACAACAGCAAAGATTGAATCCTATTTTTTGGCACAGAATAAGTGAAAGTTTAAAGTAAACAAGGATTAGCTTGAGGGTACTGAAGAAATAATTAGATATGTGCATTTTTGAAATAATCATAATGATGCAATTCTGTTTTGTTTTGGATGAAACTACGGAGTGCAATTAGCGTCTTTTTTTCCAATGTTTTAACATTGGCAAAAAAGACAATAAAATACACTTTACTGTAAGTCACATCAACTAAAAGTTGTCTTTGATATACTTTCTCTGATAACAAGGGTTTATGATTTTCGAATTTGTCTACCTAAAAAATAAGCGATATTTGATTTGAAAAGGCATGCAATAGGCTCACTTTAAAATCATTGTTGGTATTTTTTTTCATTTTTTGCAGATCGAACAGGATAACCATCTGTCAAATGATCTAATCAAGATTCTGCATATGATTTAACATGATACAGTATAAGACTAATCCAAAATGAAACGTTGCATTCTCTGAGGTTGTGAAGAAACACAAGACCATTTATTATCCGAAGCTACTGAAAATGGGATAAACAAAATACAGTCTTGTTGCCATCAATGGGCTGCAATAGGTGAATATGTTGCATTGTTTGACAGAGTTAAAGACCTCGTATATACCCAAGCATTAAACTGTTTTTACCATTTTGGTCAGAGTATGATGCAATCGGGAAAGTGATAGCTGACATAGAAATCGTCAACATAGTGGACAGGGTGCTTAACGATGGGGATACCTTTCCAAGCATTGATATGAATACAATTGATGAAACTTATACAGCACTTCTTAATGAACAAGGTGTTAAAACACGTGCTTCCAGCTACAAACAGCATATAAAAGCTGTGTTGTTGAAGGGTATCCCGGATATTGAATTCGTAAAACGTGGTCCAAAGCCAGAGATTGTTATATCCAAAGTAAACAAGGACAAAATATTAGCACAGGCATATGAAAACTCTTTAGATCTTGAAGAAGAGATGCAAATGCTTTCAAAAAGTGCAAAGATAATTAGAAAAGAAATAGATAATATGAAAGACTGGAAATTTACAGGCTCATTTAATGATTTTGAGGATCCTCCTAAACTTTTGCAGTTAATTAGATGGATCACTTATGGGCAAAAGACCTCTCTGTGTGTTAAAAAAGAGAATGAAGCAGAGAAAATGTCAACAAATTTGACACAACACATAGTTTCGTCTTATAAATCTAAACGTCAAATTACTTATTTGTCAAAAGGGGACAAAAAGTTCCAAAAAGATAAAAAAACACCATGGACAGTTGGCATGGCATTGACATGTTACCAGGCAAATAGGTCACGCTCAGATCTCGAATGACTGCATAGTGTTAAAGCTGGAGTAAGCTACGAAGATGTAGAGAGAACAACAAATAGATTGGCAGTGGCTATAGTTGATGAAGTATCTGAATCTACACAAGGGGTATATGTTCCACCTTTTGTGCAAAATGGGATAAGACCATTATTTGCTGCAGACAATATTGATTGGGGCAGTGAAGCGGGACCCTTTCATGGGGCTGATCTTTTAATAGCTCAGAGAAATATTAAAGCAAATCCACTTCTTGATACCAGATTAAAACTTGATCCTAATTTGAAAGAGAGATCACTTAAGCAATCCCTGGAAATCAAATATGCAGAGTGTAGTAAGCCTAATAAGCCTACGATTGATAATCAAAAGTACAAATTGTTTACCATGAAAGGTGTAACAACAGTGTTTGACCAAATAAATACAATTTGGTTGCTCATTTCTAGCTGGATATTATCTCACAAATGTACTATGAACAAAAGATGTGATAGACTGGACCCAGAAGTAGTGCTAGAAGAAGTAGAAGGGGGTGAAGAAGAGGAGGACCAAGATACAAGGACAAGAGTAGATGAAAACATGTCAGAACAAATAAGCTTTCAACAACCTTTATCAAACATCAACTCAGATATATTACTGTCAGAAGAAGGCCAAGGAGAGAAAAAAGAAAGTGAAACAGACAGAGGTCAAGAAGCATATACAATAGAAGAAGAAAACATGTCAGACCAACTGAACTCTCATCAACCTTTATCAAACATCAACTCTGATGCATTACAACTGGATGTAGACCAAGAAGAGAAACAAGAATTAGAAGCAGTAGGAGGTAAAGAAGTGGGCCAATATAGATTAGAAGAAGAAAACATATCAGACCAAATGAGCTCTTAACAAACTGAAAAACAAGAAGCCCACTTACCGACTTGGTCAATTTTCAATTCTGGATTAGGAGAGAAAGCAGATATATGGAATGTGGGAATTATAGCACCATTGTATAGAAGAAGCCCTACAGAGTGGCCTGTACTCCTGACCATTTTGATGCAGGCTCAAAAAATTAATACTATCACAGCAGGTGAAGAATGTAGGCCAATAATAACCCTTGATGGTGATCTTTATGACCGAGCGGTGAAATTGAAAAACTATAAACATAACTGGTGCATCAGATTAGGTGCTTTACATACAACAATGGCAGCTCTCAAGTGTCTGGGTAGGTATGTGGAGGGGAGTGGAATTGATCTGGCATGGGAAGAGGCAGGAATTTATGGCTCAGCAACTGTACGACAGGTTCTTGAAGGGCGTCATGTTTATAGGTGCTTATATGCACATGTGGTTACACTTATTGCATTGCACTATCTTTTGTACAGTATGGATATCTTCCCATTAATAGATAAAGACTATATACATACATTGCTTAAGGATATTACAGATACGTTTGGTGATGTCAAATGCAATGAAAATTTGAATGAAAATGTTCAACAGCTCCATCAGAAGTTGCTATCTCTTGGTGTATTCAAGATTCTGGAAGAGTGGGGAAACGAGTCCACAGGAGTAACAAAGTTTTTACTAAATTACATGAAACAATACAAAGTTATTCTGATGTTTATTGCAGGTACCCGAAGTGCAAATTGGCAACTTCATATTGCAAAAATGGAGGAGCTCCTTCCTTATTTTCATGCGCATGATCTGTACAACTATTCAAGATGGGGATCACTGTATGAGGCTGATATGTTGGAATTAAAAGATACTGATCCCAAGACATGGAACTTCTTGAATGAAGGCAATTTTGTAATTTCTAAAAACACTCTTCCATTTACAGCCATTGATCCGGATCATGCCATTGAACAAGAGCACAAAGTTATGAAAGGAAGAGGTGGATTTATTGGAATAACAGGTAATCAAAATGCTTTGGATAAATACTTCATTATTGCACCAACCCTTAATAGAATAGTAGAAGACTTTAAAGAGTACTCAGGAGTCAACATCAGACAAGGAAGTTCACTTCATCATGAAGCATTTGGATCTAAAAGCTCCAAGATGGTAGCAGATGCTACAAAACTAGTTAACGTTCTTACAAAACAGGGGAATCCTTTGGAGCATAGTGACATGTTCAACCTGATCACATTTGCAGTAACACCAGAGAAAGAGGCTAGCAATATACAGAATCGTGATATTTTAGGCAAAGAAGCTCTAGAAAAGTTTGTTGCAACCAGGATGGAGGAAAAGTCGGTTGAGTTCTGGGATCCAATTAGAAAAAATAAGTTTACCTACTTTAGAAATGTTGGAGCTGCCACTAAAACCAAGGTCAATGGCAAGATGGTTACTATAAAGCAGGAGCGGAAGTTGCTTTGTAGATTATTGGTTATTGCTAAGAGTAGGCCTGAACTTGCTGTTGAAGATGCAATTGGAGATTATGAATTTAACACAACTCCTCCATCTAATTTCCACCCTGATGGCTCCATGATTATGCTGAGCGGTAAGTCAACTGTTGCACAGATGATAATGGATCTTCCTCTGGTTGAAAATGTTGATAAGGAACTGATAGATGCAAGCAGGACAGAACCAAAAGTACTTATAATAGATGCCATGTGTATAGTAAATATGGTGAAGAAAACATCTGAACAATTTTATGCAGTTCATTTTGCTTCTGAATTTTTAAAGTTAATTGACAGTCTCAGTTCAGAGTATGATGAAGTTCGCATAATGTTTGATCAATACCTCAAGAATTCACTTAAGGAGTCAACCAGGAATAAGCGAACCAGGAAAAGTGGTCCTAGCATTCATTATCATGTAAATGATGACACAGAGATTAAGAACATCAAGAGTTTCCTCTCGCACATTGAGACTAAAGATGAATTGACAGAATATCTTGGTGAAAAAGTACTTCAGCACTTTAAGTGGAGCTCAAAGAAAGTTCTTGTGATGTACCGCAGATCCATCAAGGCTAATTGTGAGCTCTCCGTCATAGTTGGAATGCAGGAGATGAAAGAAGGTTTACACAATCTAGAAGAAGGAGACCAACTGGTAATTCTCAATGCAGTTGATGTAAAGAAGAAACACAGCAATCCAATGTTAGATGTATTCTCAGTTGACACAGATGTATTTGTACTGCTCATTGGTAGTTATGCACTGATTCCTGAATCAACTTATCTCCTAAGAAAGATGAAAGGTGCAGGAGTATCCATTCAAGAATGTGTTAAGAAACTTGGGCAATCAAAATCAGATGCTTTGATTGGATGGTACGCCTTCAAAGGAACTGACAACACAGGGTCGTTTGCAAGTAAAGGAGTTAAAACACACTTCGATGCATTCATGCAATGCGATGATGATATCATAGCTGCTTTTGCTGCATTTGGTATTTCTCATGAGATCCCCACCTTTGTCTACAGACAAATAGAAAGATATGTCTGTCTCTTATACAGCACATCAAGTATCAAGATAGACAGCATCAAGGAGCTCAGATGGGTTTTGTTTGCACAGAAAGGAAAAGAGGGACAACAACTTCCACCAACTCTTGGTACACTTAAGCCTCATACAAAACGATCATTCTACATGGCGCTAGTTTGGAAGTTTTCAAATACCCCGTGCCCATTGCTGCCACCTGCAACAAACTATTCCTGGGAACTTGTAGATGATCATCTTAATCCAATTTTCTGTATTAATCCTCCTGCACCAGAAGCTCTATTGGAACTCCGTCAATGCTCATGCAATGGCACTTGTACTACTAACCGCTGTGGTTGCAAGAAAAACACATTGGTTTGCAGTGATGCTTGTATGTGCATGGATACCTGTGAAAACAGAAGAGAGGATGAGATTCCAGAAGACGACGATGATGCACCTCAATTTTAAACCGCAGCTTTTTGAGATGAATTTAATATGATATCAATGATATCGCAGCCAAATAGGACCTTTTCAACCATGACACTGCCAAATTATGACATTCATGCCAAATATGACATTTTTGTATTATGCTATGAACCCTATTACGCCAATGGATAGCAATCAACTATGTCACTGTAATCATGTTATTGCTAACTTTGATCAATGCCAACTATGACTTTGCCGATAATGCCACTATCCCAACTATATATGATACTTCCAAACATGTCACTGCCAACTATGCCACTACCAACTATGATACTACCAAACATTTCACTGCCAACTTATGTCACTCCTAAAATTCATGTCACTCCTAAATATGCCGCTTACTATTTTCAGTTACAATTATGCGTTCTTTTACTTATATTTGTTACGAGAAGATGCGACTTTTTCTTTAATTGAAGATCGAGTACATGATAATTTACACTTAAAAATACCCATGTTTTGAACTTTATTTTTGAACCTTAGAAAATATAGATTTGTTGGTATTATTTTTTATCAATAGTTCTGATTAAGGTGCCATTTGGATGCAAAGCGCCCTCACAAAAGGGTTATGATACATTTAATAAGCTATATACATAGAGTAACATGTTTCAGATCCATTTTGTGATGTTAATATATCATAACGTTGTGTTATACATGCCAAGACATTGATTTTGTGTGATTATTATACGTTTTTTGTGCAATTTGGCGGCCATTTTGAAAAGCGCCCTCATTTGACGAAAAACGACTCTACAATTTTGGCAACAAGTTGTAATGGACAGCTTATGGTACAAAGTAACTGATAAAAGTGAAAAATCACTTTTGGCACAACTATTGAAGTAGGTTACAAATGCCCCCTGAGTATGTGATTTTTTTGTGATTTTAGGGACTTAAAATTTTTCGAAAGGGGTATTTGCTAAAACTCCAACCCTTCAAAATTTTAACCCCACCTTATTTTGATCGGCCATTTAATTAATGAATACGATGCGTTTAAAGATGGCGCTCTTACATGTAATCCTATATAATCTCACAGATAAACTTGGCCATATCTCCTAAACGAAGCAGAATTTTATTTTACGCGTATCTCTGAAACCGCATGCCCTACGTTAATGATATTTGGTGACTGGGTAGACTTGGAGCCAAACCCGATCCAGCAACAATTATATTTTACAACAAAAATATATTAAGTACCTAATTTGCATAATTTATGCATAAAATTGTTTAAATGGCATATTTTACAAACCGTCCACCTTACATTCATGAAATTTGATGGGTAGGTGGGGATAGATCTGCTCTTGTGCCAGCTGCAATTTGAGCGCAATATATGCTTATTAAGTACCTAATTTGCATAATTTATGCATAAAATGTAGCATAATTTATGCATAAAATGCTTTAAATGGGATATTTTACAAACCGTGCACTCTACATTCATGAAATTTAATGGGTAGGTGCGGATAGAGCTGCGCTTATGCCAGCTGCAATTTGAGCGCAAAATATGCTAATTAAGTATCTAATTTGCATAATTTATGCATAAAATGTTGCTTATTTTTCAACTTTGTCCGATATCAAAGGTTAAGGTCTCAAATATGTTCGTCTTGGACCAGCGATCAAAAGTGTCAATGGAGACCCCATCGTCCGACCTTAAACTGGGGGTCAAAGGTCAAAAGAAAGGTCAGATTTTCAACTTCGTGATCGACACTCTGTGTCGAGAACAGCGTATTCTAGTTTCTATTTAAAATAATATGTGTATGATTAATACAACTCCATGCCTTTAAATTTGTAAGAGCTCCTTTCTTGTCAAAAACATTTTAAATTACCAATATTGGTTAATACAGATCATCAACACTTTCTTTTTATTCCAAATATTTCAGTGATACCCATCACTGTCCTCAGCGGTCTAATTCTGAGTTCCATCTGATCCTCCTCTGATATATTCGGAATAAAAAGTAAGTGTTGATGAATTTTTTAACCAATATTGATGACTTCTACCAACACATATAAGAACATTCGTGATTATATATAAATCACATTTGATTATTTAACAGATTTGGAATTTCAGTGTCTTTTTTTACTATTCACCCACTTAACATTGATAATAAGTAGCATAGAATTATATAAATCAGTAATCAGAGCATGTGAATTAATTTAATCAATTCACATATCAACAGTGAATTTATAAGAATATAGAGTAAAACTTATTTAAGAATAATCATTCATTGATGATAATGATGGGGTATTGAAATTAGGTATTTATTCACGTACAGATTTCAAAAAAATGCATTAGTATTAAAGTGTATGTGTATGTCAATACTATTTACAATGTGCTTTAACATGGTGTTAATCTTTTAACATTTCCTCTTAAATTGCCTATAACAATATTCAAATGTTAACTTGTTACAGAAATTGAAGTTGTTGCACTTTTCCCAAAGCATGTATTTGTCAGGTTACCAAAGCACCATAGGCAATAAATTCTACTTAGCTTTGCGAAATAAAGAAATATATAAAACATTGTATGAATTTCAGACTTTGTAGAGTATAATAAATATGAAACTGAAGCATAAAACTTGCCTTGTGCTGTTCCATTTACTTCTGATATTACTCTTCTTATACGCCAGAGATCTTCCCTTCATCAAAATTAAACCACATTTAGCTTCAAGCTAGATAAACATAAACCTTCTGTGTTCAGGCATTTGCCACTTTCTCTGTAAGATTGCATGTGTTAGGTAACCAAAGCACCGTGGTATTTGCAATGGATACAGCATCTGGCCTAGTTCAGTAGCTGGGTTTACAGCAACACAGACTTGCTTATGTTGGAGACAAAATTTGGAGATACCTAAGATACAGAAGCAGATTTGTTTACATCAAGTCTAGCAAAGATCTTGCATGATTGCTCCAGATCAGAAAGGTTAAGTTGACACTTGGAGGCAAGTGATGAGGCAAAGAAGTATAGGTTTTAAATCTCTAATAACTAAAGGTTATGGTACAAACCCCCCAACAATATTTTTCTCTTATCTTAACCTTTTCATCGCTTAGCCTGTGCTAAATGTGGTATCTGCTAGTTGGTATGTTTAATTTGTTGGAACAAATGTTTGTCCCTTAATTCTAGCTTTGCATATATGTTGAATTTCACGTAACCCAATGTTACATTGATTCACAGGTTGCTGTTCTCCTTTCCAGATGGTGTGCAGATGGTACATTTTAATGAATTCACAAAGTTGCTCCAGGGTTGTGATATTTCTAGCTTTCTTGGAAATTGAATTCAGATGCAACTCTGCCAATTACCAGTTCTTAAATACCAGAAGCAAAATAATTTTGCAATGTAATCAAGTGAGTTGGAATTTTAGGACAATTTAATGACTACATTAACAAATGGGGCGGAATCCATTGCTGATAAAAGCTTTAAAAAAACTAGTGGAAAAAGTGTCCACTCTTTACTTATTTTGGTATCTTACTTTGACAGAAAAGGATAAAAATATATAAGCAAGTACATACAGCATCATAAACCATTTTTCTGTACAGGTTGTAACATAAAATTATACATTGTTGTCTCTGCTGAAAAAATACAGTTATACTTTGTATTACATTGCTCTTTATTTAATTCTAAAGCTAACTTCTGTAGCTACAATTTCATCCAAATTGATGGTCTACAATCAAAGGTATGGCAATCTTTGAATAGGTTCATCTGGATTATTGTGAATCATATTAAAATTGTTCATTTTGACAAATCCAAGTGCAAAAGTGAGATAGTGGTATACTCACATTTAGTAACGTTTCACTACTCAGCTAGTAACTTCTTCGAACTGACTATGGCAGCTGTCAAGCTTCATAAAACCAAGAGACAGATTGGAGTCTAGAAATCACTAGCCAAGTAACGAAACGTTACTAAATGTGAGTATATCACAATCTCACTTTTTCACTTAGATTTGTCAAAATGAACAATTTTACTAAGATATGGCAATGTTGCTGAAATTAACTTTGAACCATTTGAGCCAGTTTATCCAAATTGTTTACTAGTAGCACAATGATGCCACATATAATCAAATCAGTCATACTACATTCAACAGAATTGTTAATCTTGATTAATTATAAAGAACTCTTTATGTGTTAATAATGCTGAAGTTGGGCCTTATAGTTTTCACCAGTCTTCACTTAAATGGGCATAAATTTTGCAACTGACAATTAAAGGATACCGCTTAAGATGCTTTTGGTAGCTAAAGAAACAGCCTCTCAAATAAAGAAAATTGTGTGATTATATTATTTCTATTTTCTTCATGATATCGATATCAAAATGTGTAATTTTTTCTGTTACAACCTGTAGTATTGATTGAAAGTACTGCGCCATGTCATGCTGTATATATCAATCATGAGATTGGCCTAAAGATTTAATAATGCAGTGAAATTACTGTAAAAGATACTACTATACAAGTTTAGTTCAGAGAAGTAGTTTAACTTTTCATGGTCTCTGAAATATCTTGACATGGCTATCAAAATAGTCTGCAACAAACAGCTCCATGCCATCCCTTGACAATGCAATACCTGTTGGGTTCCTAACCTGTGTAGTAACACAGCCCAAGTAGTCACCCTCTGATGTGTACCTGTATACACCAGTGGAATCACCTTGACCTCCATTAGACACAAATATCTCCCCTTGTCCACAGCAAACAAACCCAGGGGACCATACTTCAACTTCATCAGGAGGCTGAATTACCCTTACATTGCCACCACTGTAATCCATTAACTGCACAGATTTACCAGTATTGACGGAGCTGACTATCTCTTTATTGGAGGTGGCTGCAAGTCGATATGGCTTGGCCTGTGTCTCAAACTTTGAGATCATACAACCGTCGATGTTGTGGATGGATATTGTGTTTGCAACCTGACCTACTATTATCTTATTGTCAGAATCTACAGATAGTGAATTGGCATGAGATGGGACATTATTCAAATCAGTAATGGGACATTTAACAACCTGCTTTCCTTTTGAGTCACATATTTTGATTTGCATTTCTTTCAGTGGAACAGTTACATATTTCTTATCAGGTAACACATCCATGTCTACTGACCCAGGGGAATGATACAGAGTAGACAGTACATCTCCACTTCTTGTGAACATTTTCACACCTTTGTCCCAACTACAAACTACAATATTATCATCGTGATCTATTGCGAGACCACACAGTTTATTGAAATCACCAGTACTGAATTGGCCAATAAGTTTCCACATATTTGCTGTTGTACCTGTCTGCAACAGCTGCCCTATGTTAATATTTGATGGAATAGCTGCCTCAAACTTGACATAGCCAATTGTCTTGTCTGCTCTGTCTGGTTGACAGTCAGAGATAGTTTTGAGTTTTGTAGACATGGATGTGTAGCTAGATATGACTTCCATTTTGTATGGGGATTTGATAACTCCTGTGATATGCTCATTGTCTTTCTGTATTTCTTTCATAGTTGACTTGAAACTGGTTTTCATCCTGTCAATCTCTTTTATTCTTTCCTCTCTGATGTTATCAATTTCATTTTTGAATCTTTTTACAGTTTTCTTCACAAGCTTGATATATTGCTGTTGCACTCTGGTTAGTGTTACTTTTGCTAAATTTGAATTAATTTCAAGGTCCTTTTCAATAACATCTGCCTCTTTTACAGAATTGTGGTATTTTTTCAAAACCTCATTACTTCTCTTCAATAACACTTCCAAATCTTCAGATTTCTCCTTTGCAGCTTTGTCAATGGTTATTCTGTTATGTTCAATTGGACATGTTTTCAAAATAACACAGTCTTGACAAAAGACCTCTTGCTCATCTTGGCAGTAAAACTTGATAGGTTCTTGGTGATCTTCACACATTGTTTTCTCTTCTGCTTGGATGTCCACCTTGCCAGAAAGGATATCTTCTATTGGTACTATTCTGTGAGTTCCCATAGCTTTAAAACTTCTATGCGAAGTATGGCATGAGTCACAGAGGTACTGCTTGCAATCTACACATCTTACCAATGCCTTCTTTTTAGAATCATCACAGATGCAGCAGTTAGTTTCAGGACTTGGGTTTTTCTCCTGTAAATAAAGTTGGGAAAACATCATTGTGCATTATAAAAATAATAAAAGTTAATCTTGTTGGGCATATATACAGGGGGTCCGGATAAAAATGCAACACTTTAATTTTGACCATATCTCAAAAACCAATGAACAATAATTAAACGTTTTTCATAATAATTGTTATGTGAAACTGAATTGTTTGTTTTTGTTTATTAATTGTTTAATTAGAGAAGCTTAATATTGAAATCTTTGATTGC
>JXSR01S034008.1:0-20987 GCA_000969725.1 Ophiothrix spiculata
CAACAAGACTCTTAAACATGTTAAATAAACCAAACGTCCTGATATGTTCAAATGACACAAGTAATAATAAGAGGATATACACAAGTACAATTGTATTCTCCTCTGCATAAACACTTTCAAATGGTTGATGGACTCACCATTTTTCTGCGTCTCTGTACAAAAATAAAGACATGTTTTATCGTTTTTCTGCGTCTAACTATTAGACCTCTTTTCTAGGTTGCAAGACACAATCAAATCGCCTATGCCCTTCCTATGCTCATGCGCGTTTGTTGTTTTGGGAAAAATGTTTTCAAATGTTTGTCGCCAAAACTGACTACAATTTGTTTTTCTTGACCGTAATTTTGAAAGAAATTATCTCGTTTAGGTATATTTTAGCAGTGATTTAGTTAATTTGAAGTTCAGTTGAGTAAATCCCCCCTTGCATAGACGTGTTTAAAAAGGGCCTGGTTAGACGAGGGTTAATTTAAGTTTCAATTTTCCACCATCGCAGAATAGTTCAAGAAAAATAAAACAACAAGATTAGTAAGAATATTAAAACACAATCACAACCTACCAAATTGAGCATTGTTCAGGACGCGACAGATACGTGTATGTTAGCATGAAAATGCTACAAATCAACATATATAAAAAATGAAAAATCGATTTGACTGACCCATTACAACTCTAAAATCTTTACAAAGTCATATTGTTATAATCATGATGATGAGTGCGGGTTTTCCTCCGACTGTTTTTTTTTCTCCGAGAATTCCGAATATTGAACTGTCGGAACAAAAACCTTTCTGAATAATTGCCTGGCGGATTATATTTTTTGGGAACAAAAACTTGTCGAATAAAATAACTGTCGGACTAAAAATCGCCCATTGAAATGTATTTCGGGCAAATGACCTGTCGGAACAAAAAACTGTCGGATCAATAACATGTCGGAATATCGAACTGTCCCCGTAATGGGTATGTCATGCATCAACTAGTTTAGGGAATAATTGAGGTCATTGGATCTATGCAGAATATTATATATTTATTTAAAGAAAGCGGCATTAAGTTTGAGTGTAATCTCAGAAAACTGGGTTGATAATTGAGGACCCTAGAACTAGAAGGGGGTTAAGTCACATTGAGTACAAACTGAGAAAACGGCACAAACATAAAATCATTTTGTGTAGTCTTGAATGGTATTGCTGTATTTCGCAGTGACTTTTACGCATGTTCTGATCATCAAATTGCTGCAAAACCTTTACAAAATGTGTAGAAATGAGAATTCTGTAGCAGGAAATTGACAAAACTCAATTTTCAAGATTTTGTGAGTTAACCCCCTTATAGTTCTAGGGTCCTCAATTAGAAACCTAATGTATCATGGCGGGCATATATTTACAGATGACTGTGTCTACCAGCTCCTACCATAGAATGACGCACAATTAAACCAATTGCGATGGCACATCCCGAAAAGGGGGACTTTGCTACAGAACACTTTTCAAGAAACTACGAATTTCCTGCAGATTTTCTGTTGTAAAGTTTGATCGCCTTGATCAATTTTAACAAGTAAGGTGTCATTGTTAAAGCTTAGAAAATGGTGTAACAGATTAAATGATAAATTAAAATTGATATCATCTGCAAAGTCCCAACTTTCGGGTGAGCTATTACATATGCCCAATTGATCGTTTACTTGTGCTTTATTGATGACCATTTTACAACCCCAGACACATCAAAATAGACTTATATAGTTAATCGAATATGATTCATCCTACAACATTTTGACCACTAACACTTCCCTATACTTGACATATTCAGGTTAGGAACATGAAAATAGAAAATAGATGCAAAGATTTTTACCTCACACAGGACGTGTTAGACAATATTAGCACGGCTATAATATTTAAGTGTAAGCGATGTTGAAGATGAAGTTGAGAGAACTTGCTGAAATCAGGGACTGACTAATGAAAAAAAAAATTGTAAATTGGATATTTGTTTGAACTCTGAGCGTTATAGACTCGACATGAACATGCTATTTGAGTTGTTAAAATGTGTTTTTATTTTATTTGTTACTTTATTTTTTATTTTGTTTTAGAAACACGATGGGCTGAATTCTGGCTCATTAGTCTGATGTTCCAATGTTACAAATGTTCATAGTATACTGTATATTGTCATTTCGAGGCTTCACGTTAAATCGCATTGTTGATTATGATATATCCTGTAATAGATTCATTATTACCGAAAGATCCATAAGGTGTTGTCATATGTAATATGGATTTTTTGAGATGTCATTACAAGTGAACTTATTTCTTTGCAGTAGGAAATTATATGAGAATTATCATGAGTATGCAAGTCGCATTGTTTAAACATTTCTACATCTACATCTTCCTGGTGGTTTGTCCGGTATAGTTAAAGTACTGTTTATAATTAAGTTGTCATTGCTAGTTACGTTATGAAAATATAGACACCTAAAAATGTCCGAACCTTCAAGTATTCTTTTATCGACTGTTTTGTAATCTTTTGATATATGTAGACAATGACCGAATATTCCTCGATTTCTTACAATATCAAAACCTTGTAGAAGAAGCAATGCACTATGACCTAATCAGTCTTTAAGTCTTTAAGCAGTTAACAAATGTGTACCGCCGCGGCAAAAGGGTCCAGTTGTCGGCTCGTACATGTTGCTCCTTGTAGCATATCTAATGTATGGTATTTGGATACATCAGATATGCTACAATGAGCAACATGTAGGAATCGACAACTGGACCCTTTTGCCGCGGCGGTACACAAATAGTCATGCACTCCGCTCTAATCTTAAGAATGTAACACCGATTAAATGGCCGGTCTGTGGAAATTGGTCTGAACACAGAGCATCAGTGGCATGGTATTAATAGGCTGTAACGACATTAGACGAACAAATAAATCTCATGCATTTGTTGATGTGTAGCCGCTGCCACCTGACGTCTCTGGTGTAGAGATGAGATGTTGACTTGAATGTTGAGTTCTGTTCAAATTTACCATGTAAACACCAAAAACTCAATTTAAAAGTAATTTTTCTTCGTGGTGTAGTTTAGAACTTTAGTGCTGTTGGCTACACTCATCCATGTGAGTGAGGTATATTTCGTACTTGGAACTCATATACTGTTGCTCGAACTCTCCCATCCAGTTTACACAAGTACTTTAGAGCTCAAAGTACCTGCCTTGCTCTCGAAGTACTGCGTCAGACTTGTCTTGTTTAACTCAGTCTGCTATCAATTATGACTCCCAAATCCAGGTTATTCATCTCTTTTCTAAAGATGTTAAGCCAAACGTATGGTAGGAGATTTTTTGGTGGATATTGTCGTACGCCTAAAATGTGATGGATTTCATACCTTGCTACTGATTTTACGTCCTCTCCAAATCTCTTTATAGGATGAATGTGATTACCTTCCTAGATAGCTAAGTTATAGGGCCCACCGTTTGGAAACATTGGCCAAAATTGGCTCACTCAAGTTGTTTCCTTGGTTAGGATCGTCTGTGAATATGAACTCACATAACAAAGTTGAATCATCTGCGTACATGAATAGAAACTGCCGATTTTTACACTCTTCATACAAGTCATTTATGAAGTGGATCAGACAGGACCAAGAATTGGAACCTGAATAATGAAGCATAAATTGACGAGGTTCCAGATGATTGGCCAAATGAGACAACTTGATGATTCTGCCTGTCAAGTAGCTTCTAATCCAGAATTGCAGTTCTACGCACATAGCAAAGGCCCTTACGCCAGACCTTATCAAAAGCTGGTAACTAAATCTACCTTAGCTTTGAATAAAACACATACGGTGTTGCAGGTTATTGTGGAAAGTCTAGAACGGGGTGTTCTGTACTATCGAGCTGGCACTTGACATTTAAAGTAATATTTGTAAATGAATGACGAGAAGTTAACTATGATCTTAGTTTTTTTTTTTCAAAAGACCACGTTTTATTTGTTCTCGAATTACAGAATGTTACACAGCGATATTCAAGCAGCCAATATACTACATGCCATCTGTTGACAAAACTTGCAATAATTTCTGGGTCTGTTGCATATCCGGAGTTTGTCGATCACTTACGGCGAACCTTAATATGGGCACGGTTTTTGTAAATAAATATTTGAATGAACTAGTTTGGGACAAGTTGTTTCTGGTTTAAAACCATTTTTCACTGATTAATTTGATTATTTAATTATTTTAGTGCTGATTCGTAAAATTCCATTTATACGCCGAAACATACCAGTTCTCATTTTTGGCCTTCTTTGGGCGATAGTTTCAATTTCAAATATTCAAAGGCACATGTTTAGATAAAAAAAAATGACATTACTGATACATGAATGCTCCCTCTAGTTAATATTTATGATATTGTAAATTTAAAGAGATTTTTGCGTTCAATATATAAAAATATAGCAGCGGTGGAAATACCCACATGATAGTCAACCCAGGGTTAGGCAACCCCAGGTTACCTAACCCTGGGTTGTCTTCCACTTAGGTTCCTATACGTAGAACATGTTATTACTAGTAGTGCAAAGCAGGTTAATCATAATATACCCAGTTGTTTTATAGCAGGTTGTACAATGTTCACCCTGGGGGATCTATACTTGCATAATTGACAACCTGAGGTTGTTAATGAAGTTCATTAGTCAACGCAGGGTAATCATAGTCAGTTGAATTAACAACTTGAAGTTATTAGTGAAGTTCATTTGTCAAGCCAGCATAATGGGTTAAATTTTATAGGGTTATATTTTAAAGCAGGTAATTACTTAATTATTACCTAGGTAATCTTCATTTAATAATTGACAATTTGAAGTTGTTATTGATTTTTATTGACAACCTAGGGTAATCATAGTTGAGAGGATTTCTGATTTCCCATACAGTCAATATCATATTAGATGAATCACTTCTCTGTACAACGTTCATTGCAGCAATAAGCCTATCGACCAAAAATGCATGGGCATGGAAATGATGACATTGACAACAAATCACACTCAGCTAGTGTCGTATTATCTTTCTCCAAATTCACACAAACCTACACAGTTGACTGTCAACTGGTGATCTTCACTTCCGTAATAACCAACTTGAAGTTGCTAATGAAGTTCATTTGTCAACCCAGGGTAATCATAGTCAGTTGATATATTTTAAGCCTGGGTATGTTTGATAGTAGCATAATGTACTAAGATCTACGTATGGAGTCTAAGTCTATGTTCTACATAGGACATAAGTGTAAGACAACCCAGGGTTAGGTAACCCGGGGTTGCCTAACCCTTGGTTGACTATCATGTGGGTATTTCCACCGCTGCATAAAAATATGGTATTTTAGAGGCCATTTTCAATTTGAATCACCTAAAAGTGACACGATTCTAAGGTATTCGCATAACATGTTCCATTAGCTTTAATTTCATATCAAACATGAAGTTTGCATGACAAAATCATATTTGCCATGCATAAGGTGTACCCGTATGTGAAAAAATGGTGTGGCTTATAACGTCAATAACAAAAATCGCTCAAGCATGGATTTTTGGTATCATTCAGATTCTTTAAGTACGCATTCTAAACTATCATTTTCAGCCAAAAAAATTAAGCATACCTAACTTGATACCAAACATATTACACATTTTTATGAAATTCCTGGTGAGTTTTATTCTACTTTTGCCCTTTTGTGACATTATGTGGACTTTAAGTGACCTTAACTTAATCTGTATCCCTTTTAACCCACTTGTGCATATTTTACTTGTCATAAGCTTTAATTTAACACCAAACATGATATGTTTATACCACATATGTGACCCTCCAGCCCAAAGCAGCAGTCATTTTCACTTTTTTAATTATTTGCAAAAACCATGCTTTGAGGATTAAAATGACACCTCGATGAACTTCACACGATTTCCAGAAGTCAAGTTATGGTCCGTCAAAGGTTGTCAGGGAGTAAAACGTATAACTGAGATAAACGCATTTAAAGATAAGTAAGCCCTATTTTTTCTGTTGTTCGTCTTAAGAATAAGGCAATTTATTTCACATTTCCCATTATTTTCTTGAAATGAAACTTTGCTGGTATTTTGTAGTAAGCACTGGGATTGTGAATCTGTCAAAAAAACAATTTCGGCAAATAATGACCTTGACATGTATTTCTACCTGTAGCGCAAAATGAAGTTTCTGGCATTTACTGCTCATACGGGCTGGAAGGTCACATATAAGATGTTCTGAAATTAGTATAATATACGAAAAAGGGGGGTAACGTATTACGTCAATAACAACAATTGCTCAAGCGTGGATTTTAGGCATCATTCAGATTCTTTAAGTACACACCCTAAACTTTCAATTTCAGTTAAAAAACTGTAACCATACCCAACTGGACGCAGTTAGAGTATAACGGATGGAAAATTAAAGAAAAAAAATGTATTTTAATATTTAATGGCCGTGTGGATTATGTGCGTTGGATCCAGCTTCTAAGCCAAGCAGAGCTTCCTTGTGATTACTGGACTTGTTTAACTGTAAGTCTCCTTCAAGATCTTCAGAGACTGTATAGTTACACATTTTTACATACGGAATAGGATCGCGCGGTTTTCGCAGTGGTTACAGTAAGTATATGGTATAATTAAAGACAAAATTGTGAAGAGATCTGAAAGTGCGTATTATTAAACTGTAAATAATTTGTTATATTTTGAATCAAGAACAGTGTATTAGTTTGTGTTATTTAAGAACCCGAGATGTGACTTTGGCCTTGGTTATTTAAAATCTTTGACCGTAACAAATTCGGGGCTCGTGCAAGAAAATACATTGTTCTAAAGTTTGGTAAAAATTTACCGTAAATTTTGAGCGTGTGTTTAATACTGGTATTTGGTAAATTTAATTATTTGTTTATTTTGTACTTGTAAGTTATAGTAGAGTAACCAGGGCGTTTAATGCTGAAGAGTTTATTTCTGACATTACGTGGGATACGTTTGATGGGCTGAAGAAACCAGATTTAATGTCATTTCCTAGGTATTTTTGAGATTGATGTTAAAAAAACTATGCATAAGCAAGTTATTAAGAATTTGTTGATTGGAAATGGAAGACAAAATTAAACTGAAAGAAAAAGAAGCAAAAATGAATTTTGAAAAAGCAAAATTAGATAAAGGCTCATCAGGCTCCATCCCACATTCCTTGGATGCTACCAAGAACATTAGGTTAGTACCAAAATGTCAGGAACTGTAAAAAAATATATTTCTTACATTTTGAAAAGACTGCTGAGAGTCTTAAGTGATAGATTAGTTGCTGATGATTTGTTTGATGAATTTTATTTGGATAACAAAATTGAAGTAGATGACAATTCTGATAATGCTATTAAGATGAAACAATTAGAAATACAGAAAGAAATTGAAATGGGAAAAATTGAGGATTCAAGAACTGGCAAGATTGGATAAATTTGAAATGGAAGAAAAGGAAAGACAGGATAGGTTTGATTTGGAAAAGGAAAAAATGGAAAGGGATGAAAAAGAGAGAAAAAAAAGATTGGAAATTGAAGACAGAATTAAACTGAAAGAAATAGAAGCAAAAATGAATTTGGAAAAAGCAAAATTAGATAAAGACTCATCAGGCTCAATCCAACATTCCTTGGATGCTACCAAGAACATTAGGTTAGTACCAAAATGTCAGGAACTGTAAAAAAAAAATATTTCTTACATTTTGAAAAGATTGCTGACAGTCTTAAGTGGCCTAAAGAGTATTGGACAATGTTGCATCAAACAGTGTTTATTGGTAAGGCCAGAGAGATTTATTCATCCCTCTCTTTAGATCAGAGTAATAATTATGATGTTGTGAAAGAATCTATATTGAAGGCCTATGAGTTAGTGCCAAAGGCGTACCGGCAAAAGTTCTGTAATGCAAAGAAACAGTCTGATCAAACTCATGTAGAATTTGCTAGAACACAGAAACAGTTGTTTGATAGGTGGATGAGTTCCAAAAGTGTTAATGAGGATTTCGGAAAATTGGAACAAGTTATTTTAATTGAGCAGTTTAAACAATGTGTTCATTCTGATATCAAAACCCATTTAGATGAACGTGACATTTGCAATTTACATGATGCCGCTACGGTAGCCGATGATTATGCTCTCACTCACAAATTGAGTTTTAATTCTGGTGGGTCTTCTAGATTTATTCAAGGCCAGAGGAATTTTGTGAGTAGACCTTATAGACCACCACAGAATAGAGTAAGTCCCTCAGAGTCACACCCCTCTAGTGAGAATAAATCTCGCTCACAGCCCTTAAGTCAGGGAAGTATTGCTACTGGTACCAGTGGGCCTAACAGATAAAAACAAGGATATGGTGATAATTTTAAGAGGCTTATCATTTGCCATTTTTGTAATAGCCCAGGTCACATACAGTCAAATTGCTGGTAGTTGAATGGTAGACCAGGGTCTGGAAAACAGGAGTTGGCACCTACAGGTCGTGCTGTATCTATGAGGCCAAGTGTTATTAGTTCCCAGGCTAGTTATAAGGAGTAGTTTGTGGAGTCTGAGAAAGTTAGGAAAGATTTTGAGCCATTTGTATTGGAGGGTAGTGTATCCCTTGATGAAAAGGATACACTACTCTCCTTTTATATTTAGGTAGAACTAACAATTTGCTATAGTTTTAAGCAAAAAACGCATGAAAATCGGATATTCTTACGATTTTTTAGAAAATTTAGATTTTTGCCTATATTTTCCGATTTTTCACATTTTGGTAATTATGACGTCTTAGTGACGTATAAGTTAACGTATTTTGGTATGGAAAGATGGGTCTCATAACTAATCATTGGTACTACATACGGGGGTCTGGTGGACTCGCTATAAAAAATTAAGGGGCGTTGCTATAACCCCCCCCCCTTCCCCTCTGCATGATATGTTTGTCAACATCACTTCGTATAAGGTAAAACTTTAGAAACATGAATTCTAATTGTATTTACACCTCTTGATTAACTTAACCTATAATAATTGGCATTAATACTAATCCAAGAAATACGATGTATATTTGAAAAAAAAACAATCACACGAGTACATCATTATGGAAACTAAAACTGTTTTTGCTTTGGTTGAATACTGGTGATGTCTTAGCATCTTTACAATTTTGAAAGCACACTGACACAGGCACTATAAAGTCATCATTCAATAAAAAAAAAATTCTCATATAGACATTTGCACACCTGCAATCCTCAGTGGAATGAGGCAAGGTTAAAAGAAAATATATATATGAGATATGAAATGACAATCAAAGTGTCAAATATAAATCCAAATCTGATGTGGATATCATCTGAAATCACTAATCATTATTGGAAAGGAAATATTTGTTTTTATGTCTATAAGTATTAACAAGTTCATTGCGGCTATTGAGCGAAGACATAAAGGGTTTGGAAAAATGAAATAGTTGCACGAGCAATTAGCTTCCACATAAAAACATTATTTTCTATTTATTTAATTATTTTTATTTAATTTTATTTTTTGTGCTCCAATCTTTTTGATCTTGATGGCCTAATCATGCAAGAGTTGAGCCTGTTGTCTTGTTTTGTGGTTTTGGGTTTTTTTTTCGTGTGTGTGTCTTTGTTTAGTTTTTGTTGTCTTGGTTCTGTGTTGTGAGGGATGGGTAGGTCGGGTGGGTTGGTTTTGGACTTTTGGTTCAAGAGTCTGACGCAGACCAAGCTACGCTTGGTCTGCCTCTTTGCACTTTTTTGCCCGGGGTTGGGGTGGGTGGGAATTTTAAAACCCTGTGCTTTGTTTCTCGAGTATGGCACCAGCTCCTTTTTCCCTTTAATCTATTATTATTCTCATGATTTTGCCTGTTTTATTGACTTGATAATGTTCGACTTTGAAATAGTGTAAGGCAGTAGAAGAGGTCTGGTGCAGAGTCTTTGTAACTTTTTTCCCAACCACCAGACCTAAGCACAGGGAATAAATAATATAAAGACACAAAAAAAAAGAATTATTAACATTATTGTCCTTTAATTTCCAAACATATATAAAAGAAACAGAAACACTGAGTAATTATTAGCATACTTTGTATCATTCGAGTATGATTTAGGAAAAAAACTTGATGACAGAACTTTGTTCGATAAAGTAATAAAATTCGAGGAAAATGATGTGAAATCTACAAACTTGTTCATTGAACATTGATTAATGTCTTGATGAAATGGACATTTCAAGTAATGCTTTGCAACTCGTAGATTTTACCCACTAAATAAATGTCAAGAAGTTATTCCAATATAAGGATACATTTATTTTTTTTTAGTATGACAGAATGTAAATTTTGTTCTTACTCTTCAAATAAGTTCAAGTTCAATAAGGATGTGCTACTGCCAAACGCTTCTGCTGCAATTTAGATTGAGCAGGTTAATATGACACAATATTAGCAATCTGTCAAATCAATGCACCTGGAACTGGCGACTTTCGGACCTTTAAGTCTCAACGGACACGCACACAGAGTTCTAAAAGTGTTCCTATCATAAAGTAGATTAAAAACCTAAAGCGCAAATTTACAACTTCAGTTCATTCAACTTTGTAAACACCTTTTTGTTATTTCCATACTTTTTTATTGTATTTGGTTACAAAACTTCGTCCTGCACTTATCACTATTATAACAATAAGTAAATCACCCAAGATCATTATCAAAAATCATTATAATGAAAGGAGATGCCCACTATATTCATGATGTCAAGAATCTGGCTATCACGAAATCAACTGGCAACACTGCTAAAGGAATATGGTCGTTAACACCAGTCAGAGTTAAGAAAGTTTGTAGACTGCATTAAACCGTTTGCAGTAAGACTTAGTGCACCATATTTTAAATACTTAAGTCAGATCAATAAAATTCTAAACAGCGACATTTCTGTTAAAACGTTGGCCATTGACATATGATCAAAAGTGTCTGACTTCTTTGTCTTTTTCAGGATATAAGTTATACTTAACTTGAAAGTGAGTGATTAACTTGAAAATGATTGTTTATAAGTTTTAAGGGGTTGCAATTCCAAGTTTTTAACGTTAATTTTAGTCATTTTTAAGCTGTAATATCATTTATGTGGAGAATTACTGAATAAATTTTAAAAAACGAAATGTGTACGTACAAGCATTATATATAAGCTAGACTTTATATGAAACAGCTCACGTAGTTCGATTACTTTTTGGAATGACACTTTACTTTTCCCCTAGGTACCTTTTCAGTTTACGTGTTTTTGCTCATCTACAATTAATTGGTTATGAAACATTTGTTAACCATCACCAGAACAAGCTAGAACAGTATCATTAACTTAACTGCAATTACGCAAGAAATAAAAAATCAACCAACATTATTCAATCTAAACTCTTGTATAGGATGCATTTTACGCGCAGATGTGCCTTTAAGGCACCTTTTAAAATATCACTGTACCTATCTCATCCATTTCCTAATCATGTTGTCACTCTTGTTATTCACTTGCACCGTTTAAGACTACTTAAAAGTATCTAATGTGTACATAAATCTATAGTTCCCCGACTAAATGTACTAATGATAATCACGACAATAAAATTAAGCCTCTTGCGAGTTTTAGACCACCACTTTAGTTATCTTTTTTCACAAGTATGAATCATGCATTTTGTCCCGGGGGGTGGGGGGCACTCCCATATATTGGAAAGCGTCATGCTCCTGTCGATAGACCCCCTTTTTTGCTCCGCTCTCACCCAATGACCCCCCTTTTCACTGAGCTGTCACCCAATGACCCCCTATTATTTAAAAAAAAAAATTTGCTGACTCTCATCAATTCCCCGAGATTTATCAAGAACCTACACCAAACGACCCTCTTTCTGCTCAATTTGTCGATTTTTCGAAAATCTTACAAAAATTTCGAAGATCAACGATTTCGTAAATGTTAAAATTGGGCTTACTTTATTCGAAAACTGACACCGAATGACCCTGTTTTACGCTCTTGCCAACAAATCGCTAGGAATGACTCAGTTTTTTGACACTCTACACCGAATGCCCCCCTATTTTTCAATGTATTTCTCCTATTGTCCCTACATTTCGAAAGCCGGCAGGTACGTCACTTTCATATTTGAGTGCCCCGGCCATTTTGTCCCTCTTTATATTTACTTGTAGTTTTTACCTCTTGTAGGTTGTAATAAGGAGTTGGAACATCATTGTCGTGTACACTAATGCTGTTCAACAACGCTTTCAGTTTTGCAGGGAATGATTTCAGTGATACCCATCACCGCCATAAGTGGTCCATAAGTTCCGACTGATCCTCTTCTAAAAAAGGTGGAGTACTATTATAATAGGATGACTGACATTATTCGGTACAAAAACGTAAGAATTCTTTCAGCACGTATAAGAATACTCATTTGAATTAATATTTATCCTTAGCCAAATCTCACTTTTATATTCCTCACAGCTTTAACTTAAGTATTTCATCAAATCAAATCATGTTATGAATACCTTATTTATTGCATTGCATTCAAAATATGTTTCATTTGTAGAATTTCTACTTGATGGGTTGTAACTTACTTTCTCCCTTGTCCTATTGATTGCAAGAAACGAACAACAGGTGAAAATAGTTGATCGGGCCATTGAAGTTGAGCATTGTCAAAAATCATATCCAAGGTCGAATTTCTAATTTCATCAGAAACGTTTCCTTTGAAAAGTATTCAATCATATTAAATATTACAACAAAGCCCTTTTCTTATCTCAAAATTCCCCGGAAGTTTCTTTTAAAACTTTAAACACTGTCTGAGTAATTAAAACGATTGAATCTAATTTCATCTAGACCGCTGAATCAACCAATTTATTCTCGTTAGTACAAATCCCATTTTGAGTAGTGTATTTTCTTTATTGAGAGATGGAGATACACTTCGCATTAGTACTCTATGCTTGAACCTGCAACTATTTGGTTTTGATTAAATATTACATCTAAAGACCTCAAATGTCATTTATGTGGAATTTACCAAAAATGAGGTCAAGATTGCTATGTCGCTGGTGTGCCAAATCCCTAGTAATACAATAAAAAGGTCCACGCCTTGTTGGAGACCAATGATGTATCAGAGTGTCCAAAATAAAACTCCAGACGTTTTTAGACCGGTATATTTCTTGCTTAGTGTCAAAAGGTATTACTTATAGATGCGGAAAAGCCTTTCAGTAGTTTTACCATTACTAAACCAATGGAACGACCTGCGAAAGGTTTTTTTCTTGCTTATTCGCAACACAGTACTTTGTTCAATCAACGGAAAATGAAGTATGCATCGGCTACGAGTTCTTCAACATCTGAAATTAAACAATTAAACCTCTGATTGAATCAACTGAATATTATAATTAACACATGATTGGTGAATCCTACAAAAACATTACTACAAGCAGCTTGAATACCTAATTTCATTATACCGATATCTATGTATAAGTATAGAACTGTACTTGCTTTTAAACTTTATCGGGCAAAGAATTGGCCGGTAAAATATTCAACATATTCAAAGGAGTTAATTGCATTACATCAGGCTACTTGAAACACGTTCGTTTTCTTTCAATAAAACATCTGTTAACCTTGACATTAGTAAAAAGCTTTCGATTCTGATTGCTCTTGAACTAATTTCTCAAAGGACTTAACAAAGCAGTTAGTAGTTACACTAAACAGCACTCTCGTGTTGAAATTAAAAGACAACGTTTAATGGGAATGGACGGTAAATTGGAGAAAAAAATGCCCTTGGGAAACAACTTTGAAGTGGAGAGAGAGTTGACAACTAATAAGTTTTAAATATATTTGAAAAATATTTTTAAACCGAAACAGCATTATGTTATCTGTTTTCTTCATGATTAAGACCAATTGGTATTTAAATAACTACAATACGTTTACCAATGAAGCATTTAACCACGTCGTTCAATCAGCTTTATTGAAAACATTTTGTAAATTAACTTTATAAAAATTCTTGTTGTACAAGTCTTTATTGAGGAAGAATGCATTATAATTTGGGGGTGACAGAAACATATTAGGTAAAATGGAAATAATTTATATGATTGGTAACATTTCAGTACAATAATGGTAACTTCAGATATTTATAGTATGCTTTTGTACAAAATAAATGTGTCTGCATTGTATTGCATCTGCATACTATCTATAATTGTTTTATACTTTCTCAGTTGTTTAAAAAGTGATTAAAGCATTATGTGAAACCTACAAACATAATTATAGAATAATGAATATCAAGTATCAGATACTATGGACATTTCAAATAATAATTTACAGCACACGAAGTGTAACCACTAAATAAGTAACAGACGGCTCTAACGATTCAGCGTGCAACTTTGGTTAGAAATTTTTTAAAATTTCGACTGTTAATAACTCATGAAAAACATAAACTCTTATGGTTTCTGAAGAAGAAACAGTGCATGGGAGATGTTTAAAAATACTCGATTTTTGTTAACCATTGTATTCCCTATTCTTTAGATTACATATCCGTCGCTACGTATCTGTTTGAATCTTTTCTTTAATATTCTTTTTTGAGAAAATTTTGTTTTCTTACAAATTTGATTTTACACTAAATTAGGTGCTCTACACATACTTCACTGTGGTGTAGTATTTTCGCTCAAAGTGTACCGCGTTTTGCGAGAAGGCAGCAGAATGTACATTACGTATCTGTTTCGACGTCACCGTCATATAGGTTTTGTTTAATATTAATATCCTTGTAAATCGTTACTGTAAATTTTAATTCTTTATAACATATATGTTATGCAACACTCAAGTTTACTAGATAAACCTAATGCAGAATCATCCATCAACAGATTTATTTTGACACTTTGTTATCGATTTTAGAAATATTTACGTATCTGTTTGCAATATTGGCGACATGCTTTCAAAAAGCTCTTATGCCATATCAAATACTTAATAAAGTTTAACTTTATATGTCATTATCAATACCTATTACGGGCTGTTATATAGTGTGCATTATGTTTGATATGCTCGAATATTTTGGGAACGGGGGCATATGAAACAGAAACAGTATTGCTGGCGACATGGGGAAATTAAAGATTTTTGCATTTTCAGATTTATCGTTATCTACTTTCGTGGCATGCTAATATTTTTAGCTTCACACATGTTACTAATGTGACTCTAATGTATTAACTAAACCACTAAAATCATTTGTAATAGGCTTAACAACGTCAAATAAGCAACACGAACATGAGCGACACCAAAACGGCACAGTTGCACACTTTATCTAAAAATTTGTATATTGACATTTGTTACACTTTTTAACCACCTGACAAGTGTTCAAACTTGAACACGAGCGTCAGATATCCCAGGTGTTAATATTGTTGATATTTTTTACGCACATGGTCAACTTTTGAACGCAAAAATTCAATTATCAACTTTTGAGCACCTGGAAACCCTGACGCTTGTGTTCAAATTCTTTATTTTGATTTAAATGTCATTAGATCAGATTGTTTAGAAATAAATTGATAAGGATATAGGGCACTACTGTTGTAAATGCGTGCAATAAGTTGACTGTTTGTGATTGTTAGAGTAAAGCATTAAAACAAGTTTGCAACGCAGGATATCAACGGTAAACTTACAACTAATAAACACAAATTGTCACGTTCATTTCTTTATCTTTCAAGCTTTGGCGCATCCCACTATACCGTGGATTTTCATTTTCATTATCACTATGTGCATTAATTTTATTTCAAGATGAGCGGGACTTTGGGGTAGGTATTTGCAGTCTATAGAATAGTCAAATTCATTATATTTGTCATGATTTTATATTTGTTTTGTAACCGTTTTGTCATAATAGCAACAATTTTAAAAGCACTTAGGGCCGACGATTCCCGTAGATGTTTAGTTAAACATTGGTCAGACCTTAAATCCATGTGGATGTTTGTGTGTGTAATGGTTTGTACGCAGATCTGTAGGGGTGAGAGTGTGTGTGGATGAGGTGTATAGGTAGATTTACGGAACAATCTTGAAGTGTCCGTAAAACTATTTCTAACAGTGTTCTCCTCATGTACGCTAAAATTGTGATATTCCGGCATATGTAAGTAGACAACAACTTCCCCTTGCCCGTGAAACTTAAAAGGACTGAGAGTAGCCCTACAACTAATATCATGATAAAAACAAACACACACTCAAACAAACAAACAAAAATAATTCAAACAAAACAATTCAAAATATTTTGCAAAGTGAATACCAAATGGCTGCTAGCATACATATTTTCATTCAGAATCGAGCATTAAGACAGCATTCAAAAATGTTTTGCCAAATAAAAATTACCAATCCTGCAATCATTCAAGTAATAGATAATAGTCAACAACGTCTTTTTAAGTTATTAATGTATGAATTGAATCAAACATATATTTATATTCATTTTCATGTTCCTTCCGATCACACAATATTAAAACGAATCAAGCAACAGTTTAGGATCTTGTAAAGGATACACCTTACTTACACGTGTGCCCTTATGGCACCTTTGCCAGTCTGCATACACATGTCTCATCCATTTTTCTAATAATGATGTCACATATCTGTCTTATCAGGTTCTTGTTGCTTACTAGCCTTTACAAGTTAGCATCCACATCTTACCTCTATATAATACAATAACAATGATAACGTTATAGTACGATGCAAAAAAGCAAAAAGTAGCTTATTTTAGGCAACGACTGTTAAGCTCAATATCTCTGATTATTTTTAATAAGCATATTATTGTATTCTATGTGTGTTAATATATAACACTAAAGAGGTTGTTCTAATGCAATCCGCAAATTTTTAAGTTCCACACTAAACCTTATGTGAACATGATATTGATGGCGATTAATAGTTATAGTTTCTATCAGAATTGTTTTGTTTTTCACTCGTTCGCGGAGTTTTTATTTTCGACACTTGTTGTTAAGGCCTTTTGCGTACTGATGCTCTTTTTTACGTACGTATTTGCGGAGCGTGATTTCTTTTTATTTCGAATTTTTATGCTCACGCTGTTGGCGCGCCTGTTATGACACGATTTGAAATGAATCACAACTTTGAGAGATAGTATAATGTTTACCTCTCTCAGAATATACCAAAACAAAGGAAACCAAGTAACGTGTCTTAAGTGCAAGGTGCAAAATAATTTTGTTCGACACAGGGTGCAGGTAGTGTTGCAAATTATCAGCCCATGTAGCAAGAAAATCGATTTTTTTTTTGGAAACATCTACTTGGATGTGGATTAAGAACTTATGAAGTTTAAACTGTATAGCCAACTTAAATAATTTTAATACCGATACCAAAAAATATTTCATTTGTAATAATTTGAAAAGTTTCATTGCAAAAGAATTCATTTTGGGTGACGGAAAAACATAATGAATAAAATGGAATCCGTATGTACTAGTAATATGAATTATAAAACAAATGTATTTAATTTTACATGAAACTTATATTCCCATTCCTCAGATGTTAAAGATAGACGAACAAGAGTTACTCAGCATATTTTGTAAAACCACAAAGTAAATGATAATAGGTTACTACGATTTCTTGGTCTGGGTACGTTTTATCAACTTTGTTTTAGTATGACAGAATGTAAATCTTGTTCGTCTCTTGAAATAAGATCAAATTTATACATGTTGGGGCTGTTTTATTAATGCTACACGTGTTCAATAAAGATGTGATACTGTCAAGCACTTCATTAAAGATGAGCTTGAATAAGTTAACACGACACAAACTGTCAGAATCATATAAATACCTGCCACCTGGTACAGATGCCTTTGTGACCTAAAATCCAACAGGACATATATACATTTCCAACAAGCAACATATACTGAAGCGTTCAACTCGCGCCAGTAAGTACAAACTTCGATGCAAATATAGTTTTACTATATCATTTCGGATTTGTTGCCTCAGTGAACTATATATTTTTCCACGAATAATAAAAATAATCTGAATTACAGTAATATCAGTATGGTTAATTAATATTTGAATAATTAAGGTTATTCATGATCTCTCAGGAAAGACCAGAAACAAAAACGAAAACAAACAAAAAACCACAAGCAGCAGATAGTTATCAATCCACTTAAGATAGAGTATGTGACAGTGAATTTTAATACTGAGTCTGCACTACAAGTCTACGTCGATCCAATCATTTATGTAACTGATTTCAAATATCTTGAGTACATGGCATCAACTATTTCAAGTGACCTTTGCCTGATTTTGAATACCATAACGTGGAGAATAAAATAAATACATTTGCTACGTACTTTAAATATGAAGCGCTTTGACCGTTTTAAGGACACCTGGGGCCGTATTCATAAAGCACACTTAAGTGCAACGTTTTTAAGAGTTTCCCTTAAATCTGCTGAATTTTAAGACAAACTCTTAGAGTTGCAAATAAATGAACAAATATTTAAGGGAATCTCTTAACTCTTAAGATTTTAAGGTCAACTTTTAAGGGGACCTTGGAGCACCCTTAAGAGTTGCCCTTAAATCACACGGGTATTTTATAGCATATATTTCACAAGATTTTCTTTTTCATACAAGAAAACACATCCAGGGTGACTAAAGACAGTCGGTTTAATCCTGGGAAATATTTTTTTCAATTATAGATAGGTTTTTTGCACTTAAAATTGTAGTTAAAAAGAACGAAAATGACGCACTGCAATAAAGCAGAAATTGAGCTCCAAAGTTAAGGGAAACACTTAAGTGTAAGTGAAACACTTAAGTGTTTCACTTAAACTTACACTTAAGTGTAAAAGTTGCACTTAAGTGTAAGAGAGTTTTATGAATACGGCCCCAGCATCTATTTCGTGACTGACACACTCTCTCTAATCCACTAAATGACACAGTGCAACTGATATTTCTCTGCCACATCTACACGGTGCCACAAGAAGAGCCTGATAGAAAGTATGCCTTCTGTGCCACACTATATGTAAAAGGAAGGCCCGGTCTACCAACCACATTTCACCCATGTGCAACAACTACTGCCGGATAATGAAGGGTTAATGCTGGAATAACAGATTGTTGCAATTGCAATTGCTCGTGGTGCATGAAGAAACCTCGTGGCTGCCTGCTCCGCAGCCCATGGATGATGAGGAGAACGAGGAATTTATCAAGCGTTACTAGCATGGAATCGTTGTTTCATTGATAAGTGGTAGTTGATCAGATGTGGTCAGTATTTACCAACAAAACGTATACTGTGGTCTAGCTACATTATTATCTCAAGGCTGTCTATCCTAATTTTTCTAAACAAACGGTAAAATCCGCAGCATGGTGTCATTCTTATTTCTATCAAAAACATTTAAAAACGAGAAATTGAAAAATCCAAATTAGTTTCGTACATTTTTATATTTACTTAAAAAGCTCCCGTTAATTAAATAAAACTTCTGTTTTAGCCAGGGTAACTGAAAATGCCAGATTGTTTAAAGCCTATTCAACTATTATTAGATTTGACCAGTCAGTCAAACGTTTAACATGAGTATGTTTGATTATGGAAATGGCAAACGTAAAAAATACAATTGGAAGATCAGCACTTATCGTGCTTATACAATACCCCAATATCTTTATCAAATCAAGCCTTGTATCTACGAGTATATCTTGTTAGCCATTACTGCAAACAATTTCTGCCATATTTCAACTCTAGAATTTTACGGAATTAAATAAATCATGTACTAATGATTAGTTTTTCTAGAATATTAATACTACGAATGAACAATAATACAAATGTTTGAACAAAACAAAGGTTTTTTATGAGAAATTATTTGAAGAAAACCACACAAATTCTTAGGTAATCTATGAAAGAGAGAAAAGGGGGCTTTAGATCAGGGTTGATAACTTGAATACCTAATGCTTCCTGGCAGGTTTAGATTCCACAGATAACCTAGTCTACAGTAGAATGACGCACAAGTAAACGATCAATTAGTTTGGTGTATGGTTATTGGAAGTGAAAGGCTATTTAGTGTTCAATAAAGAGATGCAAGAAGCCGTTAGAGCGTAAATTTATTGAAGTTTATCCTTTTCTAGAGGAGGAAACAAAATTATCTGTACCGCAAATGATTAAGCAAACAGAATTCCATTCTGACATTATACTAAACAAAAAAGAAATTTAAGCTCATTTTCATCATCAATGTTTGATATCTGTGTAATTTAGGGACATACATTATACAATAAAAATAGGGCATTTACGTACAGTTTAATACTACATCTCTCGGAAATATCTCAAGAAATAATACTTCAAAACTAAATTGCAAGAGGCATATGATAAATATAATATCACAAAAAGCCATCATTACTGAAATATGTGATTTAATTAAATGTATGTACGATCCGTAAGTTTGCTCATCGAGTTATATTTATAATGATATTGTGACGTTAATTGCAAAATAATTCAATTATCCTTGAAATGTGATTTACCTGATCACAATCTGGATCTTTACAACCAGCAATAAATTCAACATTTGATGAGGTAATGGAGTGCTCTAGTAGATTTGTGTATGGTAGTGCATTAAACGAAGCATTTGCAAGTTACCTGCCAAAACATTGTAAATTTGCTAGCTATACTTTATTGTCAACATATTTTTCTGCAAGTATGATGCATTTTGTATACTACGAGGGTCATTCAAAAAGTTCTACCTGTTGTATCATAACTTTTGTTCTGTAAAAAGTAGCTACTTAAAAATTAGCACAACTATAGCCCAGAATGTCGTCTATATGTGGTTTAAAAATCATATCAATACTTTTTCTAGATTTTTGCAGGTGATCTGAAAACCACTGTAACATTTGGTACACCGGAAACGGTGAAATATCATATGACTTTTCACCTGAAATTACATGTGCAGCTAATGTATGAAAAACCATCTGTATACCCAGAAATCATGGAAGTTACTGAACAAAATTGGAATGAAAGTGAACCTAATAGTCCAACAAGTCATATGCCACTAATAAAGTAAACTTGTAACTGATAGAAATTACCCAGAATCCCAATATTTGAAAGGGTGCCTGGTATCCTCTTAGGTTACGAATATTAGCATAGCATGCTTCTCTATGGCCTGACTTTTCCAAGTGCGTTTTTTATGTCAAAAACAACATTTAAA
>JXSR01S034009.1:3421-21533 GCA_000969725.1 Ophiothrix spiculata
GTTAGATGCCTTGGTGAATTATCTGACTGTGAGTGGGTACCCAGATAGATTAGATGTATGGCCAGCTATTCATATTGTAGGCAAAGATATATTAAAGGTGTAGGTTCCGATTTTATCTAAGCTATTTTAACTGATGACCTTGACCTCAGAAATGTATTATATAGTTCTCGCTAGCTCAGTCGGTAAGTTCTCTGACTGTTTAACATAAGATATCGATCGTTCCAAGTTCGAGTCCAGCTGGGAGCTGAGTGTGCGAAAACTGTATATTCTATGAGAGTGTGAATTGCTCAAGCTAGGGTTGTGCCAATTTGTAGGCCACAGTAAGCCCTTTGGCCCTGGGGAGTCCAGGTAGTGATTTAACCAAATGATTAGAACTGCTCTGTAAAGTGTGCTGAGGCCGTGTGGAATTACAAGTCAGGGGGACCACGCAGTGCACTATAAGTCACCTGCAATTTAATTTAATTTATTTATTTATATGAGATTTTCCCCTTCAGATTGCTTCTTATTTACTCTTCAGAGGCAATAGAAAGTATACAACCCAGGGGATGAGGCTGTTATGTAAATACATAAGAAATAGAAAATATGTATACCAATTAATAAGATCGTTAAGTACCTATTGATATTGTTAATGTTTTATTATTGATTTATATGTCCCTTAGGTTTGGCGTCCAAAGACATTCGCTCACCCGAGTTTAGTTAATAATCATAACACTGCAATATGCGCGAGTGACATATTTGCTTTAATTGATTTAAATGATATTCATGCAATTAGAGCGACATTCACTCTCCGTTAAAGCAATTATAGGGCAAAGCAAATATCAAGAGCAAATGTCACTCGGGCGAGCAAATGTCTTTGGATGCCAAGCCTTAGCAGAATCAACAAAATAAAGGCTGCCATGGGGTATCTGAAGTCACCATGACAGACACTCTGAATCTAGCTTTTAATATTTGCGTAGATTGTCATATATACACCTGATACATTGTTTATTTCAGATTCCATGCCATCTATTGGCCATCATTCCTTATTGCTGCAGGCCTATCACCACCGCAATCAATTGTGTGTCATTCTCATTGGACCATGGACAACTTTAAGGTGAGCTTTTAGGATAGTCACTAAGTCCAGTAATATAAAATAAATGTGTCTTTGTTATAGCTCTTCAATTTCTTGTAGAGATTACTAGGCCAAAATAAAATAATAGTTTGTCTCAAAGCTCACAGGTGGCTTAAAAATTGATGCGGAATGTGTTTTCATTTTCCTTGATTTTTTATTCCCAACTTGGGTTTTTATATTATATCAACTGTGAATCAGGCTGCTGTGAATTATAAGTTGTGAGCTCCATATGTTGACATTTCTCAAAGACCAAACATACATTTATGGTTACAAATAAAGTAAAGAAGTATTTTATTTTAATCATGTTCACACACTTATTTTTGTTGAGGAAAAGTATGATTTTCCAAAATAAGAAAAAGAAAAATTTCTACAAAAGAATCTTGAAATTAAAAAATATTATTTTGTAAGGTTTTTTCCAGATCACTCAATTTTACAAACGCACACAAAATAACCTTATGAATTACCATCTGGGCAGAATCTCATTCTGTCATGTGATAAATGACGTTTTGGGGTCTTAATACATGTAACTTTTCATTTTTCATTTGAAGGCCAAACTAAATTTTGGAAAAAAAACAGTGTAATAAATATACTGGATGGAGTCAAATTTACAGGCAATTAGGCCTTGCACCCTGAATGTGTACAATGTCCAAGGAAACTTTGTTTGGCCTGTTAATTATCTTTTGGCATAGTAAATTCATACATCATCATGTTATAATGTTTAACAAGGTACCTTTTCTTTTATGTTTACATTGAAGATGTCCAAAAGCCGAGGGAATGTGGTAGATCCTGTGGATAGAATACAGCGGTACAGCTCAGACGGGTTGAGATACTTCCTGCTGCGGGAGGGAACTCTGCATTCTGATGGAGGTAATGTCACTAGGCTTTGTATCCAAAGATATTTCGCTTGCTTATTCCTTAAGGTGGCCTAGCACAGATGCGGTGTTGGACACGTGTGAGCTGATATCAGCGGTGTTGGATACAATTTCAAAGTATTTATCCCAGGCTTTAGCGTACTTTCTGGCGTACTGTATCTTGCGCTTTGATATAACGCGATCTTACATGTGCGTCATTTTATATTCACGCATAAGACCATGCTTGAATACTGATGACGCAGGGCTCAAAGCGCACAGTGCTTAAGGTGTTACTCATTGCTAAAAAAATGCCAATTTTTTGCTAAATTTTGTTTAATATCTCAAAGAGTAAGTCGGTGACCATATTTTTTTATTACGTTTTTTTTAAAGAACTATATAAGGACCAAAACATATGTGAAAAAGAGAGAACAAATATAGCCGTTTTTTAATTACAAGTGTTTTTGCCCGATTTATTTTGATTTTACCATAGAAGTCAATGGTAAAAAGTGGTAAAACATAGTGTTTTTGAAATGGATTTTTCTAAAAAACTAAGTCGGTGACCCCCAGAAATGTGATCAGCACATATGAAAATACCATATATCAAAAAATTAGAAAAATAAATAAACTAGGACATGACTTGCATGTTAAAACTAGTAGCGCAACACGTTTGGTCATGAGCGAGACACTTTCTATAATTGCGTTCACACTTGGAATTTGCTATTGAGCGACTCACGAGCAAGAATATTTCTGTGTGAACAAACCCTTAGATGCACAACCTTTTGATAGCAAAAGTGGTTTTAAGAACAAATTTGGTCGACTCAGAACCAGCAAGAATGCACTCATGTCCACTCACACTTCATTTGCCCAGACCAACATTTAAGGCATCATCTAGTCAGCTTTATGCAAAATTTCAATTTTCAACAAAAATTGTCACCGTAAGCTGACAAAAGTTGGCTAAAATATGTTTAATATCTACCAAACATTAGAAAACTTAATAAAAAGAAAATCCTGACCGACTCAACATGTTTCTCCCATGTTAAGACACTTAGAAGATTTTTTATGCCTTGCCTGAATTTTACCCATTATACTTCAGATTACACTGATGATAAAGTAATCAACACCATAAATGCAGACCTAGCTGATACACTGGGAAACCTTCTGTCAAGGGTCACAGCAAAGGCACTAAATCCTCAACAAGTCTTCCCACAATTCCACAGTGACCTGTTCCCATGGCAACAGTCATCGTCATCAAGTAGTATAGCAAAAGCATCTCAGGAGGACTATAAATTGGTGCACAGTGTCTTGGAATTGCCAGGTAAATATTTCTTTGAATATGTGATGACTCACCCCGAAAAGGGGGACTTTGCGACAGAACGCTTTTCGAGAAACTGATGAAAATAGGCAGCAAAAAATAAAGAAAATAATAAGAATTTCCAGGAGATTTTCTGTTGTAAAATTTGATCGCCTTGATCAATTTCAACAAGTAAGGTGTCATTTTAAAGCTTAGAAAATGCTGTAACATATGAAATGATAAAATCAAAATTGATATCATCTTCAAAGTCCCCCCAGCCATCACAGATAATATATTGATACGGTACCTTCTGAGGTAATCAATGTCCACTGACCCACAGTCACTTACACACGCTATTTCTTATGCTTTGGGCATGTAAAGACTGCGTGTTGATGGACGAAGAATGATGTATATCGAAATACTCTGAATTCATCGATAGGCAGGGGTGGAAAGAAAAACATGTTCAACATAAATCAATTTCCTGTAGGTTACCTCACCACAAAATGGCTTAGATAAATTGAGATTTGAAATGTATAACATTATTTTAACAGGGTTAGTACGGATCCTTGAAAGTCCTTAAATTTTATTTTGCAATTTCAAGGCCTTGAAAGTCCTTGAAAATCTGACTATTTTAAAAAAAGTCCTTGAAAGTCCTGGAATTTTTGAATGTCAGAAATGTTAAAAATTAATATGTCAAAAGAATTTACCATGCAATTATTTTTATCCAAAAATGAGTGAAAACACATTTATTTTATTTGTTGACACATATTCCACCGGCCTCGGCTGATAAGGGGAAAAGTCCTTGAAAGTCCTTGAATTATGTATGAATCATTACCGCCCTACTTTCCCAAGTATGAATTTGAAAAAAACTGGGATCAGGCCAATATTTGGCGAATCACTGTGTTGGAGTAATTTCTGACTATTTTCTAAATCAAATGCCAGAAACTGAAAGAAGACATTCTAATGATATTTTATTACACATCATAGCTCAATTTTAGGCTTTTTAGAGTAAGTTCTCTGGATGCCCCATGAGCAAATAGTTCCCATTTTGGCCATGGCTTGGTTCCCGGTAGTTATTTAGTAGTGTAAAACCTCAAGGAGTGAGCATTGAATTTTTTTAAGCACCATACTTAGAACATTCATGTGCGTTGTTGATTTACATGACTTCTCGCAACTCATATTTAAATACAGTACATCTTGCAATAGGTGTGCATTTAAACTTTGCATTTTCATCAGAACAGCCTTCCATTCTCGAATGATTATTGTGAATTTTAGATAAAACGGGAGAAAAACCCAGGGTGTAATGAAGGAATTTTACTTATGGAAGTATAACACAAACCAGAATATTTATCCTGTAGTCTTTGAAATGTTCAAAATAAGAAATTTTTGGTTCATTTTGACAAATCCAAGTACAAAAATTGGTGAGATGTTGTTTTTATGCTCACATTTTAGTGACGTTGAGTGAAATGTCACTAAAATGTGAGATGTTGTTTTTATCAATGAACCAATCAATCAATCAATGATACAAGTACTTGCATAACATGCATACCCTATGAAGGAGGCTATTTGTATATGTGTACCGCCGCGGCAAAAGGGTCCAGTTGTCGACTCCTACATGTTGCTGATTGTAGCATATCTGATGTATACAAATACCATACATTAGATATGCTACAAGGAGCAACATTAGGCTGATTTTGAAAAAAATGATTTTTTGATTTTCTAACGGGCAACCCTCTCATTTGGTGCATAATGGGTAAAAAATACTACATGCAAATTTTTTTCACTTTTCGTGAATATTTAGGGGGTGCTACCGACCTTTGAACTTTTGTATGTAAAGCCTATGGGCTTTTAGGACTGTTATAAAACTTCATGTTTTTTGTCATGATTGGAGTAAAAAGTGTGTCAAATAATGTCCTGATGTTTTAGTTTTGATGTATATCTTCCTTAAAACATACATATCTTACAATTTCAAGTTCAAAGTAATTCACAAAACCAAAAAACCGAAAAACTCTGGTGTGGGAGTACACCCTATTCATAGCACAGCATCTTGATTTTAACATAAACTAGATGAGACTCTAACACAACACACAAATTCACATTGCTGGCTGAAAAAGAGTAATGGAAAATTAAGTCATTGCAGAAGTCTAACTCAGTGTTCTGAAACATCAATATGAAAAATTATCATATCATTAAATCCAATGCATTTCAAACCAATACTATAAATGTTATGTAACTTGAACCACACACATTTTATATTTGATTAATGACCCATATGCTAAAACCACTTAAAGGATTTGCACTCTCAACTAGCTTTAACAGATATTGAATAGTTATCAATATTTTCAAGTGTTTTGACCCACTGGTTCAATACAATGTTGTCTCATATGATCCCCTTGAAGCTCCTTGATTCGAATGTATTGTGATATGAACCCCAGGGAGCAACTTGCAATTGAAAAGTTATGACAGAAAAGGAACTTTGAACAAGATGATGATGTTGAAAATAAATATTGAATAATAAAATAATTACTTGGAGAATTTTATAGGCCTCTCTAAAAGTAAGTTCTGTTTGTGGAGCTATTTTACAAATGTTGGAATTTTGATATTATTTTATCAAGAGTATGCCTATCATCAGGGCCAAAAACAAAAAGACATAGTTTGTTGCGAAATATGTTCAAGACATCTAAAATGATAATAGCTTAACCAACAAAGACAGAAGATTTGTAATAATTAATATGCTATAACATTCAATGGTAAACAGATTTTTTTTCATGTGGCCATTTAGCTGTTGAATCTTTTGCTGCCACCCAAATGATACAATTTTCAACAAATTGTGTTTTTATGAAATCTTGATGACTTTATTTAACATTTTCTTGGCTAATTGCTTTAAGTAGACCCTCATACATAACATATATTGACTTTGTTTTGATATCTCATGCAAAAGAACAATTTTAAAAGCATTTTCAAAAATGCCTCAAAACCCCATAGACTTTACACACAAAAGTTCAAAGGTCGGTAGCACCTCCTAAATATTCACAAAAAGTGATAAAATTTTGTATGTGGTATTTTTGACTCATAATGCACCAAATTAGAGGGTTGCCCGATAAAATATCAACATTTCGATTTTTTCAAAATCAGCCTAAGCAACATGTACGAGCCGACAACTGGACCCTTTTGCCGCGGCGGTACACATATGCTCACATTTTAGTGATGTTTCACTCAACGGCAGCTGTCAAGGAACATAAAACCAATACAACATACAGTATGGATTTGGTCGTAAGTTTGAAAAAGCGTCTTGTAAAGAGGAATGAAACGTCACTAAAATGCGAGTATGAACAACATCATCTAACAAAATGTTCTATATACTAGGATTTGTCAAAATGAGCCAACAATTTATAGAGGCCTGCTTTGTTTGGTAGACTGAGCCATATTGAAGGGCCAACATCAGCATGGTAGGGTAAAACTAGCCTTACTGACATTATTAATTAAACTAAATTTTGTGTATATCTTTCAGATATCGTGGATGGACATTACAGAAACTTTGAATATTATAAAGCAATAGACGCCATTATGGCCTGTCTACATAAGAACAATGAATTTGTTAACCGTCATGAACCTTGGAAACTTGCAAAGAATCTTGACCAGAAACCTTGGCTGGATACTGTGATTCATGTCACCATGGAAATACTAAGGATTTGTGGGATACTTCTCCAGCCTGTGATTCCAAATATGGCATCAAGGTTGCTGTCAAGGCTTGGGGTTAAGGAGATGTACAGACGCTGGGAGGATCTGGAATGTTTCAAGTCGTATCGTGGTAAGAGTGGTGGTTACGATGGGACATCACTGGGGCCAAGCGATGGAGTGTTGTTTAAGAAAATCAACAAGGTAAATGAGAGGTGACAGTCATTTTTATGTCACAAACTCCTTTGGTGCTTCCAGCAATAGCTTTAACTTTAGAACGCACACAAAGAAATTGGAGAAATTTTAAAATGGCTTGAATATTTGTAAAATACAAAGCTATTGACTAAAAAAAAAAAAAACACAAGATGTGTGATTAAAACTTGCCTCAGGATCCACATTTTGTAAGCCACAATTGTTTAAAATTGTGATCAAATTTACAAAATGTTGAGGAATTTTACACCTCTTGTCGACTAAATAAGAGCAAAATGACCCATCAACCATGGGTTCAAATTTAAGCTTCATTGGTGTCCTCCAATATAAATAAGAACATTGAAAATCGTAACTATTCCCATGCCTGGGTTGACAAACACATCAAGTCTCTGACACATCAGGTATACATATGTACATGTATACATGAGCCGGTATACTGGCTTGTCAGGACCAAAGGGTTAATACCAGGTATGAATATTTTAAGATTTAACCTGAATTTTAAGTTTTCCTGATCTTTTTATCTTTAAATTTCAGCCTATCTTTACTCTCTCACGCTCATTTTCAGTTTCTTCTGCAAATATATTATGTTACATTTATATGGCAGCTTATTAGTGGAACTTCATTAACACAAAATCACTGGGGCCAAAGAGTTTAGTTTGGGTTATCAGGATTTTGTGTTATCCAACTGATTTCACAAGGGAAATCAATACTTGGGACCCAACAAACATTTTGTGTTATCATGGTTTTTGTGTTAACGAGGTTCCACATGTATTACAATTCAGGTATATATGCTTCAGCAGTTTATATTTATATGTTGTTTAGTTAACCATATCTGTTAAGTAAAATACTACACTTTTTTGTCTAAAATTTCATGAACAAAATAAGCAATTTAGAAAAGAAAATTCTTTGTGTGCTTCAGCTTGCCAGACCAAGGATATACACTTATGTGGCTTACTGTACAAACATTGTTAGTAAGTTAGGCATGTACTTATGGGCCATCGTAATAACTGCAAGAGAATTTTGAAAACTTCTGTTTTTGACTAGAATTTTCAGAACAAAATCAGCAAACCAGTAGAACTCCTAGTGTGCGTTAGCATATGCCAGACCTAGGGTATACTTTAATAAGGCTTTGGAGCACAATTAGCTATAGGCCACAACTTTGTGTGGCCGGTCGCAACCTGGCCACAGCCTTATTTTTCCAAGATGGTGACCTCAAAATTATTGTATAATATTCATTGCATGTTGTGAATTTATTTAGAAGTGCATTTTCAAGTCTATGGTCGCCATCTTGGAAATTAATGTTGTGGCCTGGGTGCGGCCGGTCACACAAAGTTGTGGCCTAATTGTGCTCATATGTAAACCAAGTCAGAGTCACTTGTGCATCTGCTTGTTTTTTGTAAGACCAATTTTAACATGCTTAAGGCTATCAATTTATTTAATCAAGTTTGAAGTGGGTGTGCTTGGGAACCCTTGCAGGAAAATTTTGAAATGGTTTTAAACAGTATTAACATTTTTTTAACTGATATTAAAATATCAGCAAATCTAGATTTCACAGTATGCATAAGCTTGCCAGACCAAGGATAAACTCTTGTGTTATACTGCATACAACAGCAGGGCTCAAATTAACCGACGGCAACGCGGCAATTTTGCTGTCCGTGCCCTATCACTTTGCCGTACCGCCCCACGAAATGTCCCCTTGCCGACGGCAATGAATGCCGTGCCCCAATTTGACAGTGCCGTGGTGCCCTTTTATTGAATTAAATATTAACTTGCAGGATAAAGTGTACCTGAATTTAGAGGGTTATTATAATTTCCTAAACTTTAACTTTAAACCAGTAACTCATGTTGATGTCAAGCCAATCAAAATGTTTATCAACACTCGCACTGTAAATACCACGGTCGAAACAGGCCTTGGTCGAAAGGTCAACGTCATTTCATTCATGAGTCATTCACACGAACACAAATATTTTGTATTGTTCTTGCCATTTTCATTTTAGAAAGCAGAATGTGAGCTAAATTTCATTTTTGGTTAATAAATAATTATACAAAAGAACAAAGATCATAATGGTTCTAATGTCAGTTTTATTGCAGAACACTCAATCGCTGAATCTCTGATACACATTCCGTAAATGCAAAAATTGCCTTTGTGCCCTTCATAGACAAATTCAAATTGCCTTGGTGCCCCTATACATTGCCTTAATGCCCTGTCAATTTAATGGCCACCTAAGGCAAAATTGCCTTGCCCCCCTGAAATCTTATTTTGAGGCCTGCAACAGACTAATGTACCTTTGTACTCTTTTTGGTAAAACCAATTTACTTTAGAATGCCATGGATTTATTTATATTAATGGTGTGTACATGTACTTCCGGATGCAAGCCGTAGTCTGACAGACTGTGAAAGGCGATATTCTCAAACAGAGCACTTCAGTTTAGTATGGGCATGTGAGAAATTTCACGCATATATTTATGGTGTTAAGTTTGCCTTGGTGACAGACAACAAACCACTTGAGGTTATATACAGCCCGCGATCCAAACCATGTGCGCACAGAGGTGGGTTTTAAGACTTCAGCCCTATGACTTCAAAGTGGTATATATTCCCGGTGTGAAAAAAATTGCGGACCCTCTCTCAAGACTCATATCTGATATTTCGGAACCTGCAGAGCATAACCATGGTTCAAATGAGTATGTGCGATTCGTAGCGGTTAATGCTAAAACTTTTGAGATGTGCATTTTATTTTCTGGGTTTTCATTTATTTCCATGTATTTTCATTAATAAATAATGTTGGTTGTTGCACCAGAATCAACAAGAACATCTAGGTCTACACCCCTACACTCTTTCAACTTATTTGATTGTTCATCAGAAATGTGAAACACATAATCTCGATCTGTCTTCAGATTCACCTGTGTCTTCTTTCACTTGGTTTACTTCGGTTTTCTTCTGGATACGACACTTCTGTGCAAAATGATCTTTGCCGCGGCATTTCTTGCAGGTTTTTCCAGGAGCTGGGCCATTCGAGTCTCTGCCATAATGTCCTGAATATCCGCAACGGTAACAGCTGCTTGTCTTGCCAGATGCACCACCACTGCGATCAGAATATTTTTTCTTTGCCTTGCTGAAATGTTTCTTGAAATTCGGTTTTCCACCCACCTTGTTTACAGATTCTGCCCCTTTGTCAATCGATAATAATGACATTTGATGTTCTACCCGTTCACACTTTTCTGCTATTTCAAGTACACATGCCAATGTCAATTCTTCTGAATCTTCATAGAGTTTGCGTTTTATGTAATCAGAAGTACAGCGATGTAAAATAGCATCCCTGAGTTGATTTGACAAATCTGCCCCAAAATCACAATCTTTGGCCAACTGCTTAAGTCTAGTTACAAATTGCTGCACAGTTTCACCAGGATTTTGAGTTATTTTAAAAATGCATGCCGTTCCAATGCAGAATCTTTCTTAGGTAAAAAGTAATTATTCAAAGCGGTGACTGCTGCTTGGTAATTAGTGGCATCATCAACATTCTCCAGAGTAAAGAAAATGTCCTGTACATCACGTCCAGTGGTGTGTAAGAGCAATGCACGTCGCCTTTGCAGCCTTTTATTCCAGTTATTGGATGTTCGATAGCAAAGTTACATCCAAATTGGTAAAAGGCATCAAAAGCTGATTCAGAAAATCAAGTTTAAAGTTTCTGTACTTAAATGGAGAAAGGATTCGTAATTTGTTTTTTGACAAATTAATCTTATGTTTTGGATGTTGGAGCCTGATTAATATGATAGAGGTAACGTTTCTGATGAAATTAGAAATTCGACCTTGGATGTGATTTTTGACTATGCTCAGCTTCAATGGCCAGTATCTTGTAATTTACTATGCCGGTATTAAGGTACCTTTCAATATGATGGGTCACATATACAGTTACTGATTCAAGTCCAGGGTTAAGTTCGGTCCGTATGTCAAATTTAAATCCATGTGCAACATTGGCAAATAACACCTGTAGTCGAAAAACTCAAAACACATAGTCTTTATCTTAGTCCTCTGGCAGGGAAGAATTAACATGTTGCACTTCAGAGACAAGGTTGTCACTGACCAGATTGATGCAATTTATTTTCTGTTTGTTTGAGTGACAGCTAGACTTTAGCAAAGTGATTTAGTTTCCAGCAAAAATTACAAGGACTGTCCTTTAGCTTGGCAAACAGTCTTATGCGAATAGTTGTCTCCACAAAAATAACACTTGCATTGAGTTCCAGTGGTTGCAATTGATTGCGTAGATGGTTGGCTTTTAGACTTGCTGGATTGCTTATGTCTGGACAAATATGATACACTTTCTCATGATGATCACGAATATTCAAATCACGATTTTCAATGTGCTTAGCGTGCGTTGAAGAGAGCTCCATTTGTCGGGCCATAGTAAGAAATGAGCCTATAAGGTCGTTGCTTAGATCTTTCTCTAGGGCTTGAAGGGGAAGACATTGTGAATGACATGTATCGAGAATCTGTGTTAATATTTCTCGATCCACATTGTGAAAGTCACAAAACATACAGAGTCTCCGCAAGTAGCGTACTGGTCGATTGACTTGTTGGCCTCTTGGCGTGCACTTCGTAATATCATAGATAATGTTCTTTAGGTGTAAAATGAAGCTTGAGTGCATCTGCCGCCTATGCGTAATCATCGCCTATGTTGGGCAAGGTCGTAAAAATATCATTGACATCTTCCCAAACGTAATGAAGAGGCAAAGAACAAATGTTGAAACCAATTATGCCGTTTTTAGATTTGTTGATCTATTTCTCCCATCTAAGTCCTACATTCGATGGATTTTCATTCGGGTCAAATGGTGGAAGCGTAGGCAGTCCGAGAGTAAGTAGCCATGATATATGTATGATGCTGTTTCTAAAGATCCGATATAAACAAAAAACAAATGAGAATAGTTCCAGAATGCGAATCAAAACATGCAGGATAAAAAGAATTGCTGATGTGAGCGACTTTTGCTCCAAGAGACGAGAGTGAATATAATGCAAGATAATAGCCTGCAGCCCTTGTAGACAACTACAAGGTGAAGTAAATACCCTACGTACAGCATATAACCAATAGCAGGGTCAAGGTCAACAGAAAACTAGATTTCCACAAAGACAATTTTTCACTGAAATTGAGCCAAAAACAGATAGTTGTCAACTCAAAATATATATTCCAATTTAATCCAGGTTGTTAGCTCTTCATGATGATATAATTTTCATGATTGACAGCAGGCTTGAAAAGGATGAAAAGTTACATTTTGTTCTTAGTGCAGGAAGAGCATGCTCCCTCTGCAACAAACATCTTAAACATCAGATGTATAATAACAATGATAAACTTGAGAGATCAGTATCCAATCCAACCACCAGCCAAATAAATATAAATGAAAATAATATTGGATTTTTAGTTAACGTGAAGTCCAATGATGATGTGATCTGACAGTTTTCCATCTCTCCTTTGGTCTGTACTGATGACAGTCTATGCTATTTAATTTATAATACAAAATTCTTCTCTTCTTTGGCCAAGCAGAAATAAAAACTCTCATGTCCTTGTCGATCAATTTCAGAACTAGCAAAGGCAAATCACATGAGTAACCGGTATTTATAGTCAATTAATCTATAATATCTTGATGCTGAAAGCTAAGATCCGAATGACTGAAGAAATACCTTCACGGCTCTGTGTTACAAGTCCACATCACTTTGCATTCTCACTGACATCTTATAGATGGTGCATCTCCAGCAAATGTGTATCAAATCTCAGGGATACCCATCCTCATGTAAAAAGAGAGAATGACAAAGCAAGTTTTGAGTTATCTTGCACATTTTCCTTTACAGCTAGGGTATATGCAGATTGACAATACAAAGTAAAAATTAGAAAATTCCCCCATATCTGTTGAAATTTAATCCAAGGAAGAAAACAAACTTCCTTGCCTAATCTCCTCATTAGGGAAATTCTCATCACTGTATAAATCAGGCCTTCTCAACTAATTTAGTTGAGGTGCCATTTTATTAAAAAAAACTGATCATGAAGTGCCATTTAACGTGAGGGAGCGTTAGCGATCTTAATTGCCCCTTCGGGTGGGGTACAGGGGCCCGCCTTGGGGCCCCTGGTGGGGTCCAGAGGTGAAGCCCCAGCGGGGGTCCAGAGGGCGGAGCTCATGGATTTAAGGTATTGTGAAGGGGTCTGAGCATGTAATTTCATGCATGTCTGAGCTTGTCCAGAGGGTGGAAGCTCATAGATTTTAGGTATTCTGAAGGGGTCTGAGCATGTAATTTTGACCAATTCAGCTGAAATTTGTTAACGTTTTATAATTTTGTTGTTGTTGAAAGTAGTGCAATTATTAACAAAATTGTAGGTTGAATAAAAAAATATGACAATTGAAATGAGAATTGCTTGCATACCTTAATTTAATCTCTTAAGTTACACTTCCGGTCCATAACGATTTTCTTGAAGTTTGGTGTTTCTGAAGTGACTGATATCCGCAGACACTGCTTAAGATACTCGCACGATACTTTGTTTTTATCATTTTTCATGTGCGAGAAACTTTGCTCACATATGTACGTTGTGCGAAACATACTTGATACCGAAGGTGGCCGATGACTTTCCTGTTTAAGGATAAACACAGCTCATCATCCACTTTCATGTCAGCAAACTGCATTTGCAGTTTTGCTTTTGAGAGTTGTGGACAAACAACACGCTTGGTTCAACCACGGATCATGGAAATATTAAAATGAGAATTGCTTGCCTACCTTAATTTAATGGCTGAAGTTACACTTCTGGCCATAACGGTTTTTGAAATTTGGTGTTTCTGAAGTGACGGATATCCGCAGACACTGCTCAAGTGTCTGCGGATATCAGTCAATTGCAAAATTAATTGCGACATCATCTCTACTTCCTCGTCTTCTCCGCTTTCTTCAAAAATAGGGCGATTCGCCCTCCACCCTCTTGTATTTTGATGCCTAGCTGTCCATAGGACCTTGTACGATAATTCACCTCGCCCTTCGTTACTTTTGAAGGCAGGTGGAATTAATTCCTTTCCAATTTGTCATCATGGTTCCGACCATCGTTATGCTTTATTGAAGAGCCATTCTGACACTGTAATGGACGTGTAGATTTTATCCATACTCGGATTGCACCCCTGTAAATCCATATGATCAAGCATGCCTTCCATGAGGTAGTGAACTATCGGCTCTGTGCCTGTAACATAATGTTCAGTTGGCATTCATCGATTTGCAAAGTAATCCATATTTTGTTGGTTTGTTGGGATTGTACTCTTTGAAAGATGTGTGTTCTCATTGCAATTGGATACAATGTCTCATCAAGAGACAGGAAATCATCTGGTGTGATAGCTAAAAGGCATCTCTCTGTGAAGAGCTCCTGGATTTCACGAAATGCAGTAAAGCGATCATATTCTTCCATCTTTCTTGGCGGGTATCCTCATTGTCAAATGCAATTCTGGAGATTAGGAAATGAAAACTGTTTTGACTCATTGTGGTGCTGAAGATAGGATGTCCAAATTTGTCACTGAAAAGGGCATCCAGGTCGTGCATATTCTGCCCCAACAGTCCTCAAGCATACATCAATCCCATGACTGCACTCATTTGTGAGTGTCATGAAGATATGTGACTTTGTCATTCTGGAGTAGTGCTAGTGTTCATTGATGACCTTGAAAGTTTTGTAGTGTAGAGTATATCCATACTCACATTGCACCCCTTTTTTTTTTTTTTCTTTTCTTTTTTTTTTTTATTCAGTCTTGCAATGAAATATAAAATAATATAGATAGCAAGAAAAATAAGTAATACAAAGCAACAATTAAATTACATGCATTATACAAACATATCCATTCCAAACTGGAATGGAACATCACAAACACAAAAAAGTTGCAAGGCAAGGATAAACCCATAAAAGTCTGGCTACATGTTATTAAAGGCTTATTTCCAATGGAGTCCAATAACAACAGAAAAACAAGGTTTAAAGATGACCTAATTGGAATATGGTATCTTGACCCATACACAATTATTAAAGGCTTATTCCTGGTTAACTTGATTAAAAGTTCATATATTTAGATACTTTTTAGATACAGCAGTTTAAAGACTTGAAGTCTTCTTCATCTTCTCCTTGAGACTTTTCTGGTACTGCCCTGTCGTCTTATACTTATTACATGGTTTGCTGTACGTGAACAGGTTTCATAGGTCAGCCCTCAGGAGGCTTGGGCTCTTCCTGGTCACATCTTTTCCTTGATAATTCTTCATTGTATAATCTATATGGCAGCTTCTATAAATCTTGTTTCTACTTGCTTTAGAAATGAAAACTGCTTTGGATCGATGAGCATCCTTAGAATGGACCTTGCCATTTTTATTGGTGTTGACGATTTTTGTCTGATTCGTTGTAGAGTTGCTAGATAGGCATAGAGCCCATTCAGCTTGGAAACATGGTTGGAGAATTTTGATCCTCTCACTACCTCAGTTCGGCGGAACTCACAATTCGGATACGTATCCGAATTCGGATATGCCGTATCACAATTCGGATACCCGTATCTGAATTTGGATTAAAATCTGCTGAAACGGGATATCAACTGAAATGAATATTCAGCTTCGCGGCGCACCATACCGGTATATATAAAAGTCAAAAACATTATCATCATTTGTCATCCAAATTCTAAGAAAGTTTATTTTTATTTTGCCTTCTGTGATAAGAAGCTATCAGGACATGTTTCGAAGCTGTTCTGCTGCAATATTGCACAGATGAAAATGACATTTCCACAGATACATTTATCATAAATGCAAGAAAGATGTTGTACATGTTCTTTCCAGCTTGCGCTATCGCTTTGTTTTCTGTGCCACGATAGGAGTATCAGAATTCAGATACCCCTCCATATCCTTATTCTGATACGGGTATCACAATTCGGATACGATATGTACGTGGGTATCCGAATTCGGATACGTATCCGAATTGTGAGTTCCGCCGAACTGACCTGATGATTTCATGAATATAATTTGCTGAAATGGCTTTTCCCGATAAGTATCCATTGTAAATATTTAAATCATTAGTGTTGCGGAAATAGTTGTATACGGTACAACAAATGTCCTCAAAATCAGGTTATTTTGGAATGATATTTAATCATATATTGGATATTGAGACTTTAGAATTGTGCTATGCTGAGAGATATTTCTAAATCCTTGATCTTATTCTCCAATTTGATGGCATAAGACTTGGTTGTATTCAGCTATTTCAGGGACTCTTTGAGCTCATTCTCCCTTTCTTTAAGTATTTTTTCTAATTACTCTGAGATTTGACTCCCAGACTTTTAGACTATCAACGAGTAACTGATCGCTTTCTTTACTATCGGTATTAGAATTATCAGAGATAGTTATGAATGTGTACGGGTATCTTGTGGCATTCACCAAATTGTAAAGTAAGCCATACTTTGCTGGTTTGTTGGGATTGTACTGCTTGAAAGATATTTGTTCTCATTAGATATACAATGTCCAGGCATGATTATCTTCAGGTTTTTGTGTGAATTCAGACAAAAATGCTTGGATCTTCACTGTACAAAAGTATGGGGAAATTCACATTTTCAGGCAAAATTACAAAAAAAGCCATAACCATCCCTGAATGTCTCATTAACAGACAAGAAATCATCTGGTGTGATAGCAAGAAGGCATCTCTCTGTGAAGAGCTCCTGGATTTCACGAAATGCAGTGAAGCGATCGTGCTTCCATCTTTCCTGGCGGGTAAACGAAAACTGATTCGTTTCATTGTGAGGCTGAAGATAGGATATCTGAATTTGTCACTGAAAAGTGCATCAAGATCATCCATATTTTGCCCCACAGTCCATAAAACAATATTTACTATCAGTGTACAGTCTCCCTACAAATACAATATTAAATCTACTGGTATCCTCAGTCTCCATAAAACACAATATTAGAAGATTTACTGGTGGCTCACAGTTCCATTAAGCACGATATAAAGTTTCCACAATCTCTATAAAAGATAAGAATGTGACGTTTACTGGTGCTCATAATCTCCATAAAAACACAATATGAAATCTAAAGGTAACCCCTTTAGACCTCCATTAAATCACAATATAAGTCGACTTCATGATGTTCACAACTGTATGTATGAAATCCGCAAGTGTTCAGTATTGTATCTTCTACCTTGGGTGAAGAACCTTCAATCAAGAGACAAACAAATCTCCGATACTGTTTACTTCGTGGGTTTTATTCGTCGGCCATGTTGATGTACAAAGCATGATGGGAAGACTACTTCCGGTTTAGGTTAAGGTTACGGTCCTACTTTACTACATTCAGTCTCCATGAAGAATACGATACTTAGTCTATTGCTGTTCACAGTCTCCATGACAAGCACAATATGAAGTGCATGGTACTCCAGCCTTGACACATTTGCATCTTCTGCGGCAACCTAGGGTTCCTTACATCCACATTTGATCTGTTCTTGACATGATTTACATGCTTCTGGTAGAGTTGTCCATAAAGGTGTCCACATATTTGAATGCTTAGATTTTGTCGATCCCCAGTCAGTTGGACTAGGAAGATCTGGATATCTTATTAAGGACTGTCCCCAGATATAGGCAGCCTGATAAACAGCTCTTTTTGCATGCTGGAAGTGTGCTGCGGAGGTTGAAGGTATCAATTCAATAGATCGTCCCTTCTGAGTGAATAGTTCCTGTCTTGCATTATCAACACCTTCGCAACTACTTGTTCTGTCATACATTAAAACTGTGAATCGCTCCAAAGTCGGCATATGAGATTTAAGCTGTTCTTCTGATGGAGGAGCTCTACTGAGTGCTTCAAATGCATCAAATATATCTGTGTAGTCCTTGCTTAATTGCAGTCCATGCTGTTTTCTTGCCTCTGTTCAAGAAGAATGATGTTTGACCACACCCGGTGAATGAGTGGAACATTAGCAATGTCATTGCTCTTTGTTGGCCCAAGGTCTCTGCTATA